>CM044900.1:90289200-90419870 GCA_024500145.1 Gentiana dahurica var. dahurica
TGTGGTTTCATGACTTAGCGGCCTGTTTCAACCCATAAATGGATCTCAATGGTTTGTCGACTTTATGCTCTTGGCCAGGCTCAACAAACTCCTCTAGTTGCTGACTATAGATTTCTTCATCAAGATAGCCTTTAAGAAAGGATGTCTTGATATCCATCTGTCATATCTCGATAAATCTAGACATGCAAATATGGAAAGAAAAATGCTGACATATGAGAAAGTCTCTTCATATTCCAATCCAGCTGCCTAGGTATTAACCCTTTCCCACAAGTCTTACTTTGAAAGTATCTACTTTCCCATCTATTCTTTGTTTCCACTTTTAGATCTACTTGCTCCCCGCGTGTACGATACCTTTAGGGCAATCCACAAGCTTTGAAACTAAGTTCAAGTACAAAGACTCCATCTATTGATTCATTGCTTCAAGTCACCTCTCATTGTCAAAGTCTTCCATCTCTTTTCTAAAAGAAAGTTGAGTGTCTTCCATTTCATCCGAGACAAAAACATTTAATTCCTCTTGCATGCCATACCAAATGGGTGATCTTACCACTCTCTCGGTACGTTTGAGTGGTATGACATTTTGAGCATGCGCAGTGGTACTTTCTTTAGGTTACCTCACATCAGTAATAGGCTGGGGAGTGATCTCATCACTAAGTAACTCTTTGGTACCACATTACTTTGTGGTTTTTAGTTTGCTATATAATCATCCTCACCGCATTAGTCGACACTATCACTTTATCATCCGGAGGATCATAGAACAAACCACCTCTCATGCATTTTGTTGTTATAATGTGCATGTTGCATCTAAGATTTATAGCACAATCTATGTATAACTCATATACACTTTCTTATAAACAATTGTACATATATGAAATGTCTTTAAACATGAAACATTGCTAGATAAAGACATGATCACTTGATTGACATCCTCTGTACTTAAACGTATACATTCTTGACATGTTACCTTGTATATATTATATCTGTGATACACCGATGCATTGAAGTCTCATTAAGCGTTGAAATATAGGCACAATTTCAATCTTTACATACATGGACAAACTATACAAGACTCATACTATGATGATCAAGTGATGAAAGATCAATGTACATTACATATACTTCATACAATACATGTTACACAACATATTCATGTGTTACAACATCTTGCTCAAAAGTACAAGCTGTCAAAGCCTTTCAATGGCTACTATATCCACCACCAAAATCTTGTACAAAATCAAACGATATGGAACGGAGTTTTGTCCACACTCCAAACCACAAAATTACCAGAGGAAGACAAGATGAATAGACCAAGAACCAAACTTGAAAGTTGTACCTGTTTTGGTCCTGTGTTAGTAGCTGTTGAGTTTATATCAAAACTCAAAATCAAGCTCCGGACCTTGACACATACTTAAGGAGAGATTAAGAGTAATAATGGGATATGATCAAATCATAAGAATCGGATAAGAGCTTCCAAATCATGCCTGACAAGCTGTTAGATTCATATATGCAATAACTCTATTTCAATCTTCTTCCAACAGTCACTAACTCAAGTGTTAAAGCATTCAGGTATGGTCAGGTTGTGAAATTTTAAACAAATTATAAGACAAATTCTGAACGTATATAACATTTGTATTACCAGATTGTCTCTGAAACTAATTGTAGCATTTCCAAGAATCTTTCACTTAGCATCGTCCCTAAACGTGACTTGTCATTGTCGGGAGACTTGGCCTCATATGATATGAATAAAGCTTTCTAGCCGGTCATGTGTCTGGTACATCCACTATCAATGTATCATTTGGTTTTCTTATCAACTTTGACATTATACATACCAAAAAAAACACAAACATATAATAAAGGCACCTTTAAACTTGGATCCTCACTTGATTAGTCCATGAATCAGACTTGAAGTAAGGATTTTGCAATCCAAACTTCCTTTGTATCAAAAACATCAATCAATTTCCCAGTAACTGAATCAAAATCATGGATTCTATTATTTTAACTGCAAATGAAAATAGATTTTCTAAATATGCAGAGATAGTTCTAAGTAGGGAACTTCTCTGGTGATTGCCTTATGCTTTTCTTTCCTTGTATGTATGTTTCTCCTTGGACAAGGTTCTTCACAACAACAATGTATGAATGATCATTCATCTTTGCATTAGAATGATTGTGTTGTGTGTGAGATGATTTTCTAAAAGAATTATAGCCATGCCTTCTATGGATGAAAACATTACCCTTTATGGACTTCCATGATGTAACACAATACAAGTCTAGAATGACTTGGATCAAACCAATTAGGTTCAATTGAGCAATGCAGTGACAAGTTTTTTTTTTTTGTTGTTGTCTTCGTTCCTGTTCTTCTCCGATGGTAGTCTGGTTATTTACTGTTTTTAGCATTTCTTGGCGCTTTCTTTTTGTCAGCTTCTTCCCATTCTTGTTTAGCCTTTGGAATAGACTCAACTACATCTCCTGTAATCTTGGTTTTCGTTGAGATGAATGGTACATCCTCAATGACATACCAAATATCAATATCAAGAAATTCCATATGCAAAGTTTATCTCAACAGATAAGAACTTCCAAAGTTTATCTCAACAGATAAAGTGTGTAACTGTTCTAATCCACAATGTATGTGATTAGATCAAAGATCAAGTGGTTACATGAGGGTAAGAGGAAAGTATTAACACTTGTTAGACCATGATGTAACACAATACAAGTCTGGAATGACTTGGATCAAATCAATTAGGTCAGATTGAGTAATGCAGTGACGGTTTTTTGGTTGTCTTGTTTCTTTTGTTGTCTCGGTTTGAGCCTTTGTTGTTCTTCCCCAATGGTAGTCTGGTTATCTAGTGTTAAAGATTCAAAGGACCTGTATGTATGTTTCTCATTGTGGTTCACCTTCATATTTTTCGGGGTCTATACCATGCCCACACGTTTTCTGATAAGAAAGCGGATTTCTTGGTACCTCTTATGAGCATTAAATCCTAGGTCTGGAAGATGGGCTATGTAGGCGCCTAGGTTGCTTCGATCACAAAAAGGACCAAAAAAAACCGATTAAAAGTATGCCTGATATTGACAAAAGACCAACCCAACCAATTGATCTACCATTGCCTTTTAAGACACCCAATACACCTATTTTTAAATCTTGATGTGGTGCTCAGATAGATTTAGTGTGATGCCATAATTGCCCCAAATTTTATTTTTATTTTTTTTTTTTTTTTTTATGTTGATAAGTTATTATGCCGTCAAATTCAAAAACGGTAGTCATATATTGTCTACCAGACCTCTTTATATACTATGCTTTCAGTTTGTACCAAAAAAGAAAATATAAATATATATACTATACTTTCAGTTCCTCAGAGGGAACGAGGAAACAGTTGTTACAAGGGTTCTAAAAATGAAGGATTATTAACAAAGCAACATGTAATAATATATCAGTCCAGCAAACCCCAAAGAAGCATCAAGAAGGTCTATACAAATTATGCCTTCAAGATGCAGAATGACTGATGAGCATTTCAGAGCTGTTTGTTTCATCTATACTGGCAGCTGGTTCGCAAGCATGTAGTATGGCGCACACGTCGTTTTTTTCGATGAATTCCTCCGCGTTAACAAGTATCAATGGTGCATATTCAATAACCAATTTCTTACACTGCTCCCACAAAAAAAAACCAAGAAAAAAATGAAGATTACTATAAACACAAACCAAATTTCTATTGAAGAGAGTGGCACAAAGGAAGGGAAGGGGGATGCAGAAAAAATATAAAAATAAAAGGAAATAGGAGTGAAGTGGCAAATAAACAAAATTACGGAAGTCGATTTGGCACATAAATGATCAATTAACAGAGCACAACATTTTGTTAAAGATCTACAAGTGATAATTAGTGAGCTCAAGGGGAAAATATGTCCAAAAAAGAAGTTGCCTCAAGCTGTAGTTTAGGAGATATCTCCCAACTATGATAAAGAAGCAATCAAGAATAAATCGGTCGTACCACATTACATCAAGATGAAGCTGTCAGTGCACTAGGCCATAACTCTAGTCCTATTTTAGGGATTCTTTTAGCCAATTCGTGTTCCAATTTATACACATCTGTGTCTAAACACACACACACACACACACACACACACCCGCGGGGTTTCCTGGCCATAACTTTTGACAATTTTTACTAAAACTCCTCCACTAATCTTTCATTCCTTCTCTTATTTCTATTCCTTTTCCTACTCAATTGGACCACAATTGTGTTACAAATGTGGAACCCTTATTTCCTTGTCATTTTCGTTTTGTTTGCCCTATGTTCAGGATTTATGTTTCGTATCCCTTATGTTCGCGGCCGTGTCACAATTTTAGTACCGTTAACATGTATAGTTAAAGAAAGAAATGAAAGAAACAACCTAATCTGCACATGATGACACAGTTAATACAAATTCATCAAAATCTAAACGTCAACTGTAAGAATCAATAGGATCGATTCTTACCTTCTTCTTGTCACCCTGGATAGTATCACATGCCTTCATAAGATACTGCACAATGTCCAGCTGAAAGAAGCCAGAAAAAAAAAAAGGAACACCATAAGATCATACAAGACTATTGAAGAGAACTCGTGAAAAAACATGTAGCCTCTTGCATCATTATACTTTTAGCAATGGCATTCTACAGGTTTTGAACTAATTTAGAGTTCAAGAAACTGAATCGTGGTACTAATCCATAGTTGTGGAATCCTTTTACCTCTTATTGTTTTCGGGTGTAATGAACCCTTGAATTTAAAACAATAAGGATCACAAATAGTTCATTAATCAACTTAAGGAAACGGAATATACCTGAGTATCGGGATCTTTCAACTTCAGTAAGGCTTCCGTGATAACACGATGGCATAATGAACAGCTGTTCTTGGAAAGAAGATGATAGACTGAAACAATTTTGTGACAAAGATCAACTTTTTGACAGAAAGCCTCAGGTTGCACAGATGAAACCTCCAAGAAGAAAAGTGGAGCATAATAATCCACCAATGTAATACACTGCAACGGCCAAAAAATTTTGAGGGTAGGAGTAAAAAACAAGGAGAGAATAATATGAGAGAGAAAAAGGAAGAACAATCCCCATGTTTTGAAGTTTATCATTTAACTTTGCTTTTATCCCCCCATATGACAAAACAAAAATCAACACCAAACAAGACTAAAGGATGCTCCGTTAACCAGTTATACAAGATTGTAAGTATTCACATCTCGTAGCCAAGAAAATCCAGCTAGAGTGGCAGAAAGCTTAAAAAGTAGAAAACTAGGGATATATTATGGCCTTAAAATACCCAAGAAAACAACCATGAAGAGCACACAGTCAGTACCCAGAATGCTAGCATTATCTTTAAGCATGATGCATGAAGGACCGTAATACCTGCTGCTTGAAGTTGAGAACCTTAGAACAAGACTTGTGTAGTGCGGAAATTATCTCATCTTGTGTTTTGTTATTAGCAACATAGCCAAGTGCAATGGATGTGAACTCTTCGCAGTATAAGCACAGTTTGTCATTCCAATCAGATCCATCTGTAATTCCAAATTCACCCTTTGGCTGATAATGGATGGCTTGCAATACTGCAGGAAAAGAGAAAGCATGCATTATTTTTACACTTTTGGAAGTGAACACATTGCTGGACTCGTCTCATCAAACTCAAAACAAAACAGCTGCATGAAAGATAAACAACATCAACAACAGGGGTTTAGACACATTTTCCCGCATAGTTAACGTTATTCCCTCACGGCCTCTATACAAGTACGAAGGGTACACATGAGCTAAATGCAAGGTAAATTTCAAAGGAAATTAATTAATAGAGAAAACAGTCCATACTGAGATCTTTGACTCAATTTGTTGAAAAAAAAGAGTATATATATCTTTTCTTTCTAAAAACTGAAATCTGCTGATATTGAATTAAAGATCACCTTTTTAACCCCAATTTTTCAGACAGAAATTGTGGGGTACATACAGAAAATTGCAACCTTAGAACAAGATGGAATATACCAGATTACCTGAAACAATTGGATTGTGACTGGTAAAAGGATTTGAGGTCAAATCATTAGCACTGCAACTCCAGCTAGTACCCAATATGAAAAGCAAAAACACAGCCCTGAAATCCATTCTGCAGCAAGTGCATATTTTCACCAGTAAGTAAACAAATCAACTACAGTTTTCTCTAATTTCAAATAAATGACACAAATAAAAAAGATGGAAAGCAACAAACAACAAAAGGATTCTGCATATATAATTATCTGCTATACAATTATTAGTGACAAAAAAAAGCAGTAATACTCGGTGGAAGCATGCAATTTCTGCTTTGAACTCAATATAATAATGGGAAAAAAAATTTGAAAATTGTCCATTGACCTAAGGAAGCTTTTGCCTATTGGTGATCAAGGCAGGACACCGAAATTCTATACCACCTGACATACATAAAGTCTAATAGAAGGCAGATCAACAATATCACATAATAATAAAGTATAATCGTCTGAATTACCAGAAAATTTTGCAGAAGAATTGAATTGAGGTTGCTAGACGACAACGTGATAGGGAGAGAGAGAGAGATGAAGATAATTGGACAAGACTCCTCCACAATAGGACACAAGCAACACAAATAAAAATAGGAGGGAGGGGGAATATGCTTCCTTATAAAATACTTATCGATTGCTTTAATTATTATAGTACTAGTAGTATATGAATCCTAATTTATATCGTAATTTAGGAGTTTTGGTTGTTGAAGCTATCCAATTTTCCTTTCCTTAAATTAATAGTACCTACTACCAATTAGCCTCCCCTCGGGTCGTTCTACTGTAGAGACTTCCTAGTAGGAACTGTCTACGTGGCAGGATCTGGACCACACAGTTTCCTGAGGTGGAATACACAATGTCTCGTGTGTGGAAATTATGTGGTCCAGATGCTGCTACGTAAACAGTTCCCTAATAGGGAGTCCCTATAATAGAATTTTCCCCTCCCCTCCCCTCCCCACTCATGCCTTGACACGTCATCCTAATCATTCTACTATTTTTTGCCGGATGTGATGGATTTAGATTCAAAGTCATTTTTGTAACTAATACCGATACGGTCTCATATTATAAGTCATCATAGTTTATAAACACAGATTAAGAAATCTTGATCTAACTTTTGTAGTTTGGGCCTAAAATGCCTTTAGACTGATTAGAATAATATAAAGTTTTGGATTAAGAAATAAAGGTAAAACAAATTGATTATTGAATTGAAATGTAAGGATAATTTATATTGTGAGACAGATGAAAAATACTAAGATGACTTATAATATGAGACACGGAGGTAATATAAATAATAAAAAGATATATTGAAAGTCATTGGATTGAGGTATTTGTGTTTGTAATAAATTTATTATATATTGAAAGTCATTGTATCAATTTTTATTTTTTCTACGTTTGAATTGAAATTATTGATGCATTATTATATAGTATAATTTCATTGGCTGTGAAATTTTTATTACCGGGAATTAAACTTTCCGTACATGGTCCAATTGTTTGTTGGAATTTTTTTCCCTTCATAAAATACGAAAAATATTATTAAAATGCTGGACTAATACCGGAATATACAACACAACACAAAGCTGGACAACCGCCGGAACACCGCCACCCAAACAAACAAAGAAAACAAACCAAACTAATTACTTGTCAAGTACGAGATCTCCGAGAGAAATCTTGACAAAGAAGGGTTCATGAAGAGATATGCATTTTTAGATACATGCATTTTCGAACTGATATGTACTTACCCTTTCGTGTAAGGGTTGCATGCTTTAATCCGGTGAACAATGACAACCTACCCTTTCGTGCAAGGAGTACCCCCATTCGTTTATGGGATACTTGCAACCTATAAAAGACATAAGTATGCAGACAAAAATTAATAAGTTTGACAACATCATCAGAAAAACTTTGAGTGTCCTCGAGTTTGATTCAAAAATGTCATTGTAGATATATATAATAAGTTTGTTTTATTTATTTTGTGTGTGCTTTTTTTTAATATATAATATAGATATATATAATAAATTATTAATATAGATAAAACAAAAAAAAAACTTATTTGTATATCTATTTTTTTGGGTCAAGTAAATTTTTTTTATCGGGACCTTTATCAATTGGAGTAAAAAAAAATTGGGTCTTTATCAAAAAAATTTTTAACATATTATATTATGTTGAATCAGATTGAATCTACACGAATTTTCTTTTAGCGAAACATGTACCGTTAGGCCTCCCGGCACCGTTGGGCTTAAGACCCGGGTCTCACAGGCTTCACTGATGGGCCGGCCCTGCCAATGCCACCCGGATGTCGCCACGCCGCCACCAACAACCATAGCACCACCCCTTGATGAGAAGCACCGCCGCCGAACACCACACAAACAGGGAATATATACAACTAGATCTAGACAGGGAGCACTCAAAAAAAAAAAAGATCTAGACAGGGAGGACCTGGATCCGCCAAAACAGCCCGGCCACCATCTTCACAAAGCAACAAAATCTCCGATCTGCCACCACCGACCACATGTCCACTTATATTTCGTTCTCAATTTTACCACTTATGTTATCCAAATCTTTGCAATTATCACATTTTTTTTTAACAAGCCATCAAATTGAACGGAAAATTCACGTTTGTCTTGCACGCGCCTATTGTAATTCATGCAAACTTTGGTTTGTTTGTTTGTTTGTTTTTGTTTTTTAATAATAAAAAAAAAGGGTATGTCTCTATGTGAAATCGATGCGTGTAACGTGATTTTTCCGTTCAATTTGATGGCTTGTTAAAATAAAAGTGCTAATTGCAAAGATTCGGATAACATAAGTGGTAAAATTGTAAAAACAAAGCATAAGTGCAGGGGGGCCCGGTGGGGGGGTCAAGGGGGTCATAGCCCCGAGCCCCCAAAATCTATGAATTTAATGGCCCCGCGAAATTTTAACTCAATAGTATATATATATATATATATATATTGCATTTTTGAAAACCAATAAGATATTTCTCTAATGGTAAGCAATCAAGTATAACTTGATATGTGACTAGTGTTTGATTCTTGTTAGAGGCAAGAATAATATAATTTTTTTTGGTTACCCTTCTATTTAGATGGGCCTAAAAAATATTTGGACCCGAGTCTAAATTTGGACAAGGACGCCCCTGCATAAGTGGCAGGTCACGGCCTTGATCAATAAATAAGGGTGTTTTGTGCAATTTAGTGTGGTTTTTTTGTTCTTTTCAATTTGTGTTAATTCCCTTCGTTTAATTGAAAACGTTGCAATCATGTTTCGAGTCATTGGATATATTTGTAAAGAGTGTGTTAAAAGCATCACACGATCTATTGTGACATTACACTTTGAATTTAGTTTCGATGTTTCAGAAAGAATATGAACATTCGACCGATGAAAAGTCAAATGCTGACTTTATATTCAACTTTTAATAGGTACAATGTCATCGCAATGCCTCCAAAAATAGTGGTTTGACGTGGTGTATTTAACGATCTTCATCTTGTAATTGTTCTTTATTTATAGAGCAGTTTGTTGGGCATAATATAATTTTTTTTGTTGTTCATAAAAGAATAATGAGATTATTTATGTTTGTTTCTTCAAAATGTTGCATAGAAAAACATGCACTTCATACATGTATGGGGGCCTAAGTCGACAAATCGCCTAGGGTCCCAATCATCACAAGGCCGGCCCAAGACGGGGGGCAGGGTGGCAAGAAAGGAGGCGGCAGGGTTGGGTGGGGTGTAGGAAGTGGCGGGGATCGCAAGGGGTGGCGGCTAGAAGGAAATTAGGGTAAATGAGGGTTATGTATGGAGTTATTTTATGAGGAGTGAAATATTTTGACAGATGTGTCTCCCAAAATCTCTATAAAAAGGACACATAATTTGAGATAGAAGGACCAAGTTGATAATATGAGTCTCCCAAAAGCCCTATAAAAATGAATTCATAATTTCATATCATTGATAGAGTTCCAGAGTCAGATACATTGATAGAGTTCCAGAGTCAGATACATCACACACCAGGCCAATTACAAACACATACAAAATAAAATGAAACCTGGAAGGAAATAAGACAATCAACACAACAGGCTCTAAAAGTTAGACTACAACACACCAACTTATCTAAAAGAACAACCCTCTCAGGAAGTTGCAGATGGTTTCTTCTTCTTCTTCTTACTTTGCTTTGCAACTAACAGCGAAATCCGAGCAAAACCAAACTTCTTTCTCTTTGCAGAGAGTTGCTTTGCACTGTTATCATCCATAGCATTGTGACCAGCACAGTTATGTTTCCCAACCACTTGACCAAGTGTCACCCTCCTTACTGCAGTCTTTTCATCTCCATGCACAAGAAGCTTCCTGCTTAGTATTTCTCCAATCGATAAAGTAGGCTTCATAGTTGGTTTCGCATCCTCGTGTACAATATCCACATCGTTTACACCAAATATATGAGAAGTTGGTTCTTTTCGGAGATGAGACGGGTATGGATTCTTGAACTTAGTCGAAGAATTGTTTGATAATGAATGCCTTCTCTGGCCCCGTTCAGATCTCCATTTGCGTAGAGCTGCTTCAACTTCAAGTTTACATCTATTTGCAGCATCAACTTTGCTGAGTGCTTCCTCCATGGCTTTCCTGCTAGTTTTCACT
Organism: Gentiana dahurica var. dahurica; assembly: GCA_024500145.1. Taxonomy (NCBI): domain Eukaryota; kingdom Viridiplantae; phylum Streptophyta; class Magnoliopsida; order Gentianales; family Gentianaceae; genus Gentiana; species Gentiana dahurica. The sequence goes on from CM044900.1 coordinate 90,299,838, forward strand.
TCTTGTGTCGCTTCCTCTACTTTCTTCAAGATTTCATCTTTTGACATGGTAGCTTCATCAACTTTACGGTTTGCATCCACCAATCTCTTATGATAAGCTTCTTCTGCTTCATGCACTCTTGACATTATAGATGTGTATTCTTCTCGAGTAATCGTCAGCATTTCATCATCATCATGTTTTGACAACGCTTTGATATCTGCCATAGCAACAGCTTCAGTAGCTTTAGCAGCTTCCTTCATTTTTTTAGCAGCTACAATCCTCATTTCAGCAGTCTTTATCTTAATCTTAGCCTCTTCTATCTCAGATACTGCCCTAAGGACTTCCGATTTAGCAGCTTCCCCAACTTCCTTAAACTTCTCTGCCTCTGAAATCAACCTTTGGATTTCTCTTGATATATCCATAGGATCATCACAACTAGTCCCACCTTTAAGAACTTGTAGTTTTTCGCTTGTTTGGTTTAGTTCTTTCTCTAGCGATAAAATCTTCACCGAATTTGTTGATAGCCTTTGACGAGTCTTCTCAAGAGAGACTCTCTCTTTTTCTATCTTCTTTTTATATGATTCAACTGTGGCTCGGATGTTGGCAAGATCGTTTGTATTTCTTGTTAAATTCACTTTGGCCTGTTTTAGCTCCATCAGTATGAGTCCTGGTGTTGAGGATTGTGGTTCTTTATTCTCGTCCATGTTAACAATGGGATCTCGATTCGTTTGGTCAAATGCCGCACCGACTTCACAAGTTTCTTTCTGTAGCCGTGCTTTTAGTTCTTCCACTACCATTTTAGTGGCCTCTAACTCTTTCAACACATCAAGAGTTTCCTTTTCTTTGGCAATAAGATCTTTTTCTAACATTTGTGCTTGCTCCTCCAATTTGATGGTGTCCATAGTGTCACTTCCATGCTGCCAAACACCAAAAACCCATCACATAGTCAGATACAGAACATGTTAAAAGCAACAACAAGCACAGTGTTTTCAAAGCATTTTGACCCCAAATACAAATGTAGTCCCACTTCTTGAATATACAAGATGAATCATACAAGCAACTTCACTGATATATCTATTACTTTCACCAAGAAATTTAAAGTTAAGTTTTTCTCTGCTCACAGCTGGATAGACACAGACTTGAGAGGAAATGTACGTTTGGATAGACAATCCAGTCAAAGTGGTAAGGTGGATGAAGGTATTAATTTGCCAAAAAAAATCAAAATGTACGTACGCAATGTGCATACACAAAAGCCCATATAGATCCGCCATTGATTTTCCATATTTTTCTTTCATTCAACTAAAAGTTTTCAGCTACAAGCAATTCAACATTAAACAGCTCCAGTTACTTGTAAACGCTACAAACAAAGTTTTTTTTTTAAATTGTAAACAAGCAAATCCGAAACAACTCTATTTCGTTGATTTAAAAAAAAAAAAGGGAAAAACAAGAAAGTGACATGTGTTTCTAAGAAAAGCTCAAAATATTAACAGAGTGGGATAAATGCCTAAGATACACTAAACGCTTGAGGCAAAAACTCTGGAGTGTAAACGTTACATTTCACAGTGTTTTCATAGAACCAAAACCAAAACAGCGCCTTAAAATCAGCTAATTCCTATGAAAAATAAGTGATTTATTCCACGTTGACATGTACTCTCACGGGGAAAATAACTATGCCCGGCAATAATAAGGGCAGAGGGGCAGGAAGCTAAAGAATAGAATACCTCAAGAGGCAGATAAGCATCCCCCATGGAAGAAGCAGAGGAGGGTTTGAGGGGATTAGGCTTCCAGAACCCAATTCCACCGAAACGGCTAGCTGCCTCCTTAACCGACTCGAACGGCGCTGAGGTGTCGATTTCTGCCCTGCCTAAGCCCTTACAGTCAACGTCTACCTCCGAATCTAACACAGCCTCGTCAATAGCTCCATTGGTGCCCTCGTCTTGACCCATTTGAAGTGAAATTCCCACCAGACTGAAAATCTTTCTAGCTTGGTCAAAGAGGAATGTTGCCTGTTTGTAGAAGAAAAGTGTGGGGGAATGGTGAAGAGAAGGAGGAAGAGGACAAGTCTTGTGTTGTTTGAGGATAGACTAAAATGGGCAGAGTGAGGGAGTACATTTATCACTGTATGTTTGGCTTTTGGCCGTTTGTGACGTTGGGAATAGTGTTTTTAAAATAAAATTTAAAAAACAGCTTGAATAAGAGGGAAAAGAGTAACGGTCTTGATTCTTGCATATAATTACATTTTTTTTTTTTTTGGAGGAAACTATCTGATGTGATAATTTGGATCCCCTGTTGGAGGGAATACAATGAAGCAGATCTTGGATTTAATGGCACAATTATAATATTAAAGAGATCTACTTCTAGATTAAGTAGTATTAATATAAACACTTATAGAAATTCAAAATATCGTTCTTCAGATGGGTGTGAGTTCATTGTAAGGACACCGACTCGTAGCAAATATACACATTCAAACCGTTCGGTGAAATATGTTTTAGATTTTTCAATACGATGTTTAAATATTTAGCTAATAGTGTTAAAATTGAAGCAAAACAAGGAAATTTAGTTCAAGACCTTGAAGAAGAAACCCAAGTACAACTTTGTATATTCAAATGTGAGAAAGAGTAGGAAAACTATTCTTTTAGAATTTTCATGAATTAAAAGACTAAAAACTAAATTGAATACTTGAATCTGACTTGGCAATACTGCAATTAGATGTATATAGCAGTTGAAAGTGGAATTGAGGCTTCTAACTGAATTCCGTCTAACACAACTACTAATGTGTGTAAGGTGTTTGATGAAGTCATGTAAGAAGTTCATTTACAATAAACTTCAACTTTCAGCTAACTTCTGAACTCTGATGCCTTTGTAACGAGCTTCCCTTCATCTTCATCAACTAATCTTTGTGAATCGCCATCTTTAACATGCCTCCTCAAGCTTGACATGGCTAAATGATAGCTAAGACAAGGTTGCCTTAATCTCATCAACTGGAATTTGTGAATTATGATCTTCAACATGATTTGGAATATAAGTCTTTGAGAGGATATTCACGTAGAAGTCGTGTAAGAGTGTTTTTATCAACTGGTTTTGTGAGGATGTCAGCCAGTTGATTAATAATACTAGTACGTAGAGGATTTGGAACTTTTGCTTGGTATTTTTTCTAATGAAAAGACAGCCTGTTTCAGTGTGCTTTGTTATCTCTGAAGGATGCAGGTTCTTAGATCTAACCAAGTTAGATCTATACGCAGCGGACGGATCACGATTTACATATCATAAAACATAGTTAAAGGACTTAAAATACTACAAGGGGGTTAAGATCAAGTTACCAATAGTAGGAAGAGAAGCCAAGATCTTCCGATGTGTTCTCCAAACGGCGGTTGGTGGACACCCTTCTTGATACACGAGCCTCCTTGATATGCAACCAGAAAAATCCCGAAGATTTTTCCAACTCGAACCCTAAGAATAGAGGCCGAAATTTTTCGGCCAATTTCTCTCGGTGAATAGTGACGTGAATAGTACCTTGCCATTAGACTTGGGAGAACTCTCTTTATATATGAGAGTAATCAATGTCCTCCAAGGATTAAATAATTAAGTGATAATTATCACATTAATCCTTTTTCCAAATAAAAGATAAATAAAATGATTATCCCAAACAAATTAGGATAAATCATATTATTATCTATTATTCCATGAATTATCATTTAACAAATAAAAGATAAATCACATGATAAATAATTATCCAAGAAAACTAATTTCTCTCTAATTATTAGGACATTAATGGCGCCACATATTGGGTCAAAAAGCCCACATAAAATGTCTTTTATGTGTATTATATTATTTAGCTCAACTAAATAATATCCATGCATATCAATTAATTAGCCCACCAATTAATTATCACTGAGGCCCAAATAACAAGATTATTAGTCCGAATTACGGAAGCCACATCGGGGACCATGGACCTATAACCGGTAGCTCCAATAATTAATTATTCATCGAACAGAAAAGTACATTAATTATTAATTCGGGATTACGCCACCATAAACCCGAAACTGAACTCTACCGATTATAGATGTATACTTATACTCAACCCATAGAGTGAATAAGCGTCCATTGATATAATCACTACATACGGATTAACCCTCCATAGACTGTCCATTCTGAGTGGGAAGTCTCCGTGAACCCGACTCAGAATATCTTATCCTTATTTACCATCAACCCCTAATGATCAATTAGTTCACATATCCGACTAGTAGCTAATTAGTCTAAATATGAACTCGGCCGGGATCGATCACTTTCTTAGGGCTAACAAATAAGGGGACTGTCTCTCTACTTCCCGCAGGAAGGAATGGATTCCATGTCCGTGAAAATCGAACTACTCACTCATCCGGAGATAGTGCCAATGAGAAGTGGCTTGGAACACATTATTTAAGTGAACCGTAACTAACACATCAAACACTACCCCGGGACAAGCAGCACCCCGTGATCACCTCGGGATTAAGGTTGATCCATATATGATCATCTAATGATTTAATAAGATTCCTCGATTACGGAATTATATCGAGAAATTTAGATTAAATCGGTCCAGTCCTATATGAATGCCATCATATATAAATGCCCACGTAGGTACCCTCTACCGACAGTCCGGATAAGACTATCACACCCTAAGGTGTTCTGGGCGCATTATTGGTGTTTTAATCAAGAGACCCTAAACTCTGATTAAGTTCACCACGGACTAACAATTTAAGCATATCTCCACTAACTCAATCCTCACGTGTAATCCATACACTGAGTTAAGTGGTTACATACATATATACTTAGGGTTTGCAGCAGTGTATTACTTTACAAGCACAAAGCAAGTAATAAGGTGAGATAAATTCTATCATTCATTATTAAAAACAATTACACAAATTGTCTTTCGGGCACTACACCTAACAATCTCCCACTTGCACGAAATGACAAGTAACGATTGTTTTTAGAGCACACCATTTCTCATCTTATTCACAACACTCTCCCACTTGCTCTAAAAGCAGATGAGACATATCCATCAATGTCATACCCTCCAAGCACTCGACTTGGTACACTGATTAGTTAGGTTGTCGACTCGAGACGATCTTTAGGATTGAAACGTTGTCGGTCCATCCAATCAGGAGGTACTTTCTCTCAATATGCTTTTGACTTCTTGTGACTGAGAAGATCCTTCTAAGCTATCTCTTTACTATTTTCACAATAAAGTGATATCGGCTTATCAGACCTGGAATTACTCCCGGACCAAAGAAGGAAATTCTAAGCACTATGAGTAAACACTGAGCCCGAGATCAACTTAATGATCATCCTCAATCTGACTACAAGTCAGAATCAGTGTAGTCAACCATATTCAAGTTTGCACCTGAATATACAAGCATATGATTCCTCGTTCTCTAAAGATACTTGAGGACGTACTAAACCGCTACTTATTGCTCGAATCCAAGATTCGATTACTATTGACTTGTGATAACCTGACTTGCCATTATCCAAGAGAGACTCTATCCCATTTTCTCTTTATCCGAAGATTTAGAGAATCATTCCTGAGATGTAAGGTAGGACTACTCTCGTTGAATGTTGCATACGTATATGCATGATCATCTTAACCAATAAGACGGATGGGATAGCCAATGACTCATTCTTGTGAATTTGACCGAATCAAATTCTTAGAATATAGTCCAATTCTCTCATCCAGAGAATCTTGGCGTGTCAGTTTCCGACTTCAGATAGCACACCCATGTTGTTTCCAACCGTTTTAGTGTTATCATTTATGAACACTAATACTACTACTACATTACCAATATTGATATCCAGTCTATGAAAAACTTATCAATATTTTGGTCAAGTCCACATATTTTAAAACATGTGACTTTTAAATGACCGAGAGGTTCTCTTAAATCCACAAAGGATATAAGCCATGGCAGGTCTCCTACCAAAGGTTCTTTCTGAATGAATTAAGATATCGTTAGTCTCGCAAAAAAGGACTTAGGGAATCACCCCTATCTTCTGCTTTGTAACGAATCCGTTATTCATTCTTAGCTAAAACCCTTTTGTTCTGAATGAATTCAGATTCCGTTGTTCGGCAAGAAAGTCTCGGGGAATCACCCCTATTTTCTGCTTTCTAACGAAATCTAGCAAGACTGAGTGGTGAGAGAGTTCAAGGTCTGGTTAACTCTCTACTTGTCAGGGAATCACCCCTATACCACTCAACTTTGCGCTGAAAGTTTAAACTTTCCTATTCATTCGACTCTTTTCCGTGTAGATCCAATTGCTCCCACTGGGCCTGAGACACTCATGTGGTTCTACAAGAGGTTGAACATAACTGGAGTACCAAAACTCCATTCACAGGGTTAAGGTTTTCAAACCAACCTCTATAATCAGAATCCTATACAGCCCACCAAGAGCCATAGGTTATCAATCACCCCAGCAGATGATAAAGTCCACATAATCACAATGGGTCAACGGTTAAACCATACTCCCACTGTGTCTTGGGTGGATTGACATTCTGATCTAGTAGTATTTATCGGTGTAATCACCAACAACTAATGTTGGGCGTGGTCCGATTAAATCAGATAGTAACTACCTTTGGGTAACCGTACTCCAAGGTTTAAGGCTGTTTCTTATAGATTCTATCGGAAGGCTTGTGACAGTTCAACCGTCACTTTCTGATCTCAAGAATCTTATAATCAACCTTCACTCGTCTCATTAAGATATTTCACGAACAGTCACAATCTGAACGTATGCGCAAAAATCCCCATCCTACCTTCAAGCATTAAATGCTAAATGCCTACATTTACGGATGTGGTGTGAACCGAATTCATTCCTTATCCATAAACTCACTAGCATCTTCTAGGTAGACTTCTCGGTTTACATAATAATGTTAACCGTTATTTTGCAACGAATTATCTTAATCGAGTTTAGCAGTGTATTGTAGCATATCAATAACTATATAGGGCAAGTCTATGGTTTCTTCCTCAGTGAGAAATATTCCACTAGGAGGCGGGCCGAGCATCAGTCCCAAGACTATGCGATAGCCTATTTCTGAGCATGGAATACTCTATTCTCTGCTAAAATCAGAGACTCCTCCTCGTATTCTTTCGATAAACTAAATCGCGTTTCAAGTAGTTATTAGACAAAAATGTCCCCACTCAAAATCTCCCACTAGCTTGTATCTCTCACTAGACCCCGAAGGTCATGGTGAACAAGCTATGTTACCCCTTCAAATCTATTACCCTTTCCCGATTGAAAGGAAACTTAGTCATTGTTCCTTTGAGACAGTGTTCCCAGACTGGGAAATAGGAATCACCCTTAGCCAGTCGTTAGGTCTTATCTCTAGGATATATGCACTAATTAATAGATTATGAAGAATCGTTTATCTTAATACGGAAACCATTTGCTTATAATAGTTTTAGACGTGGTACACATACTTATTCAGCTGTTCTAAGTGGTTCTGACTTTATCAAACAAAAATCCGAGTCTCGGATTCGTACTACAAATGTCATATTCACTTTCTATGAGGCAACAATATATCGAGTTGAAAGTGAATCCATTTGTTCCAACGAATCTAAAAACAGAAAAATAAATTTTTTCTGTGATATTCAAGGATAGAATCCGAAATTCATTTCCTTATATCACTCCCACTATTCTAGCTGAAATTACTGCCCGTTGTTACTTTATTAATCATTAATGCACAGCTTCATTGTTCTTCCAAAGAACCTAGCCACTGAGTCAAGTTACTCGGTTAGGAAAGTCGCTAAGGATTCATTGGTTAGTGATCCGAAATCACTTTCCTTATCCTATACTTTCTTTAATTAATGTTTCGGTTTAGCCTCAAAACTTTAGTTAAGATGATTAACACTTATAGACATTCTTTCCCATTCTTAACTTTCCTTAAAAGGAAATAGTCTTGAACTAGCAGTTCGCTTGAGTAGATACTACTCGTGAACTGTGGGATGTCTAGTGAAAGCATTACCCAGTGGGACTAATTTTCTAATAAATTAGAAAAACATAGGATAAAAGCTCCCACTAGTTTATCGGTTCCAAATACCGTCTAACTAGCGACACTTTAATTTATGATTCTCCAATTTTTCTATCAGAAAATTTCTCGTGTAGACACTACACAATTCACTAGAAGAATTTTATCGTCCCAATCATCTTTCAAACTAACTACGGTACTCTCTCGTTCTGCACGAGTGACAGCAGTGACATGCCTATTCACGTCACTTAAGTTTTGAAGGCTTCAAGAGAAATATCTCTTCCGAAAAATTAATCGCATGTGAGATTAATAAATACAACGTTCTAGTTACTTACCACTTTTAACGAAGTCATTACTAGTCAATTTTACACTAGCAGTCTAGCACCTTAGAGAGATATATATAACAGTTGTAAATAAAATTGACAGAAAATAAATCCAAATCATACACTACTAAAATTTTAGGAACATAAACTAATTACTTATAGTCTATCCTACCGTTCCAAGGATGTAATCTAATGCCTCAGTGCCGCATTAGGGTAGGTCAAAGAGGTTTCAATTAATATTGAAGATCAGATTGAGAATCAAACATCTCATTTGTGATCGTCAATCACCTTTCCTTTTTCAGCCAAGGTACTACCAAAAATACCCTTTATGAGTGTGACCTACTGTCTCAGATTTTTAGGTAGACCCCGAGTGTGCCGCCTTAGGGTCGGTCAGTGACCCGACGAGTACCCAAAATCCTATCCTTTCGGAGACCAAGCCTTGAATTTTGATAGCGGTGAAGGCCTTCCTTAGGGAGGCCGGTCCCAGGCCGGCACGAGGCGTCACCATTCTCTCACGTTGCTTGTGTCAACAATAGAGGCCGTGGGGTCGGCTGTCGCCTCTCCCGCTCCCACTCAATATTTTGAAAAAGTGGTGGGTTTACTGATCACGTTTTTGGACTTGATGTTACATCAAGGAACAATAATTCACAGGCCCGAATGTTGTCGGTTATGTGGGCTAACCCACCCGACCTATTCGTTAGAACATATGTGGCCGTCGGACGGATCAAGGTTAGGGGAGCTCCGTTAAGCCGTAGTGGCTCTTCGGATGACTCAGCCTTGCGAGATCCCCGTGCAAACGCCACACGTGGAGGGTGAAGTCGATCGAGCCGTAGCTACTGTTGACCACCCAACCGTGGTTAAACCACTTTCGAACCTGTTTGCCCGTGATTATCCAATCCTTAAACATCAAACTTTCACGTAGACACTACGGAACAAAAACGTAATCTCGTCTTAGGTAAGGTGGAATTCACCAAGAATCCAACACCTTAACCACGAGGTTTCGGGATTTTACTCCTTATGCTTTTGCAGAGTGGGATTCACCGAGAATCCATCACCCAACCTCGACGATTGAAAAACCCGTGTTCCTCGGTTTTTACCCTAATTAGTTTCTAATTAATATCAAACAATTAATTAAAACTAATTTCGTGTTTTATACATGCCTAACTAATTCCTCGAATTAATTTCTACATGTATGCATATGGAGTGGAATTCATGATATGATGCATGTCATGGCAATTTTCCGGTTCTACACATACAATCTAAACATGTATACTAGTGCGGAAAATAAACATCAAGATGGACCGTTGGCACCCCCGTATCTAACCTATTAGAAAATAAATAACGAAACTCTAACTAGGGTTTACTACTTTCTAACAAAATCTGCAGCTGTTCAACATCTTCGACGATCGGCAAAACAAACGAACTTGGATCGCGACGAAACTTTCCAGATCTGATCTTCATTCTTCGGACTTCAAGATGGACGGTCGGATCGGAGCTTTGACTTGTCAATATTCCTCAGTGAGCCGACCAACTTGCTGCTGAAACAGACTCTTACAGCAGCGCATCATATACTTCCCGAGCCCGATCGGGAATCGAGATGAATCCCGATCGACCTGAAATTTTTATCCCACGTCCAAAACTCCATGATAAGCGATCTGACCGGTCGGATTTTAATTTGAACGGTCCAATTATTCCCAGAAAATCGAAGAAGTCACAGTTAGGGTTTCTGTGAATCCTGCGTTTTTCTGTTACAGCTGCCTCTTCTCATCAACGAAAGGACATCCAAACGGACTCTGATCGACGCCAAATTTTATGGGATTGTTCATCAACTTCCATTCTAGATTCTGACCGGAGGGATCGTCGTTTTAACGGCTCAAACAACGGGAAAAACGAAAACACTATACAGCTACTAAACAGATCTCCTGACAGGAAATTAAACTTGCAATAACAAATAAATTACACAATTTCCTATACTCATATGAACGAATTTTCATCGTTTATATGAGTTTACAATAGATCTAACGGGAAAACGGTGCCAACCCCAATCCATCTCTTCAACCATAGCAATTTAAAAATTATTAATGCATAATAATAAGTAAAATATCACCTACATGCAATTCCACTCCTTTAAATCGTTTAATTACGATTATGACTATATAAATCGTGGAACCTGGCTCCGATACCACATGAAGGATGCAGGTTCTTAGATCTAACCAAGTTAGATCTATACGCAGCGGACGGATCACGATTTACATATCATAAAACATAATTAAAGGATTTAACAACTACAAGGGGGTTAAGATCATGTTACCAATAGTAGGAAGAGAAGCCAAGATCTTCCGATGTGTTCTCCAAACGGCGGTTGGTGGACACCCTTCTTGATACACGAGCCTCCTTGATATGCAACCAGAAAAATCCCGAAGATTTTTCCAACTCGAACCCTAAGAATAGAGGCCGAAATTTTTCGGCCAATTTCTCTCGGTGAATAGTGACGTGAATAGTACCTTGCCATTAGACTTGAGAGAACTCTCTTTATATAGGAGAGTAATCAATGTCCTCCAAGGATTAAATAATTAAGTGATAATTATCACATTAATCCTTTTCCAAATAAAAGATAAATAAAATGATTATCCCAAACAAATTAAGATAAATCATATTATTATCTATTATTCCATGAATTATCATTTAACAAATAAAAGATAAATCACATGTTAAATAATTATCCAAGAAAACTAATTTCTCTCCAATTATTAGGACATTAATGGCGCCACATATTGGGTCAAAAAAGCCCACATAAAATGTCTTTTATGTGTATTATATTATTTAGCCCAACTAAATAATATCCATGCATATCAATTAATTAGCCCAGCCAATTAATTATCACTGAGGCTCAAATAACAAGATTATTAGTCCGAATTACAGAAGCCACATCGGGGACCATGGACCTATAACCAGTAGCTCCAATAATTAATTATTCATCAAACAGAATTAATTATTAATTCCGGGATTACGCCACCATAAACCCGAAATTGAACTCTACCGATTATAGATGTATACTTATACTCAACCCATAGAGTGAATAAGCGTCCATTGATATAATCACTACATACGGATTAACCCTCCATAGACTGTCCATTCTGAGAGGGAAGTCTCCGTGAACCCGACTCAGAATATCTTATCCTTATTTACCATCAACCCCCTAATGATCAATTAGTTCACATATCTGACTAGTAGCTAATTAGTCTAAATATGAACTCGGCCGATCGATCACTTTCTTAGGGCTAACAAATAAGGGGACTGTCTCTCTACTTCCCGCAGAAAGGAATGGATTCCATGTCTGTGAAAATCAGAACTACTCACTCATCTGGAGATAGTGCCAATGAGAAGTGGCTTGGAACACATTATTTAAGTGAACCGTAACTAACACATCAAACACTACCCCGGGACAAGCAGCAACCTGTGATCACCTCAGGATTAAGGTTGATCCATATATGATCATCTAATGATTTAATAATATTCCTCGATTACGGAATTATATCGAGAAATTTAGATTAAATCGGTCCAGTCCTATATGAATGCCATCATATATAAATGCCCCACGTAGGTACCCTCTACCGACAGTCCGGATAAGACTATCACACCCTAAGGTGTTCTGGGCGCATTATTGGTGTTTTAATCAAGAGACCCTAAACTCGATTAAGTTCACCACGGACTAACAGTTTAAGCATATCTCCACTAACTCAATCCTCACGTGTAATCCATACACCGAGTTAAGTGGTTACATACAGATATACTTAGGGTTTGCAGCAGTGTATTACTTTACAAGCACAAAGCAAGTAATAAGGTGAGATAAATTCTGTCATTCATTATTAAAAACAATTACACAAATTGTCTTTCGGGCACTACACCTAACAATCTCATGATATACTTGATTCTACAACGTGTAAAGCACTTTTATTGTCACAACAACGTGGAACAATACTTGTATACAAAACTTGAAAATCTCAACAAATACGGTGGGTTGCTTTTTAGACTTCCATGAAAGAAGAGAATTACCAAGAAAAACTAGAAAACCGGTTACAAATCATTTAGTCTTAGCACAACCAGCCCAATCTAAATCACTGAAAGCTTTTAGATCAACAGATCATTGGGATGAAAAAAAATAATCATTTTCTTGGAGCGGCTTTTAAGGATACGAGTACTTTATGTGTTGCTTTTAGACGACTTTTGGTAGGATTATATAAAAATTGACTAAGCCGTTGAACTGGAAAAGTTATGCCTTAAATAAGGATACTTCTCAATCAAGCTTCTGTAATATGTGTTGGATTTAAGTATAGAAGCAATAAAGACAAATTGGTTTTCGTAAGTGTTCATAATGGTACTTGATGGTTTACAATCTATAAATCTATACTCATGTAGTAGATCTAGGCAATACTTTATTTGATTTACAATTGTTCTCTGTTTGGATCCGGCAATCTCAAATCCTATGAAGTATTTCAACTATCCTAAGTCTTTTATTGTAAAAATATTATGAGGAAGGTCTTTGGGCTCTTGTATAGCTTGAATATTGCGGCTTACCACCACAATATCATCCACATAAACCAATAGTTTAATGAAATCTGATCATTGACCTTTGGTAAAGAGATTGTGATCATTTATAGACTTTTTAAAGCCATTAATAAGAAGTGTTTTCTTGAGTTTTGCATTCCACTGTCTATTTGCATGTCTTAGAGCATATATAGACTTGTTTAATTTGCATACCATGTTAGGCTGATGTATGTTGAATCTTAGTGGTGCTTTCAAATGCACATCTTCATCTAAATCTTCATGTAAGAGTGAATTGTTGATGTATAATTGATGAATTTTCCATCATTGAATTGCTTCTAAGGCTAGAAAAACTCTGATTGTGTTCTATTTAGCAATTAGGGGAAAAGTTTCTTGGAAATCTATTTCTTCTGTTTGTGTGAAACCATTTGAAACTAATCTTGATTTATATCTTTCAGTGCTTTCAACAGATTTTCTATTGATTTCATATACCCACTGGCATCCTATAGGACTTTCATATTTTGGTGAAGGTACAGAAGTCCATGTGTTTGTTTTATGAAAAGCTAAAAGGACTTATATTATTCCTTTATTCCAGTTTGAGTCTTGAACTGCTTTTGTGTAAGAAATTTGTTCTGTCTCCTGACTGATGTTATATATCAAACCTTGATAATTACCAGAAATATTAGTATAATACATTACAATATCCAATGTGTGAGAAGATGTCTTGTGAGTAGTGGCATTTCATTTATAATAATTCAAATAATAAGGTGGATTTCTAGATCTTGTAGATCTTCTTCATGGAATCCGGCCAGCTTCATTATGCTGATTTTGTGATGTATCCAGTCTATCAACATTTGAATTTTATTTTATCTCTAGTGAATGATTAATACGAGGACACTTTTTTGTTTCATAAGGGAGTTCATAAACCACTAAAGGTACAAGTAAAGTATGTATGTTTTGATTTGTTAGATCATATGCTTGTTAGATCATATGTTTGTTAGATGATCTGGTGATGGATCTAACCCATTTTTGTTAGCCCTGGCTTCTTATTGCCTCCAAAGTTTACTTTGGTCCAACCTTTTCTTTGTAGATCTCCCAACAGCGTCGGTCACCTGTCATATGTCTGGAATATCCGCTGTCAATGTACCAGACTATATGCAAAACATATTAGACAGGTTTAGATACCCAAATCTGCTTGGGCCAACTTTGTAAGTCTCAGATGCAGCAATGCCTAGACCATATCCAAAATGTCAAATTCTTAGGTGCTTGCCCTATCGTTGAGGATATGTAAATGGTATTGCATAAAATCTCTTAGCAACTTTCTCACTATTCACATCATTTGCTATGTCTTATAGAACACATGCTTGTGTGTGAGAATTCCTAATTGCAGGTGTTTAGGGTCAAATTATAGTGATTTTTACATATATATTTTATATCAATTTCCCCCGTATATGTATTATTTTCATAGAAATCGAGCTTACAATTGATTACTTGAGTAAATAATGTTTTTAAGAGTTAATTCTCAAAACGTAACAATTTATGCGCTTAAATTGTGATTTTATATCATTTTAGGATTGTGTTACGCTTTGGTATGTCTTCCCTTAATTGTAGATACTCTTTGATGATGGAAAAGAGGATTTTAGAGAGCCAAATTCGATTATGGAAGGAATCAATCAGATTATGGAAGATTAGAAGATTTAAGGGAAGAAATCAATCAAGATGAATTTTGGAAAATCAAGATTCCGGGTAGTGACGATCTTGTAACGCAATTCTTGATATGATAACAACCGATTTTACTCTGGACCTAAAGAGAAGAGTTGTAGGTCTTGAAGAGAGGATTCTACAGGATTTTGAATCACTCCATTCCGACTTACGAGGCCCGAGATATGAGCATTACAAGTTCAGAATCTGTTCCAGGAGAGCTGGACGGGCGTCCAGCACCGTTACTGTAGCAACCGACTTGATTTTCCTATTTAAACAGCTGCGCCCCAACCCTATTTTACATCAGATTTTTCATACGAAAATTACACAGAGCAGCAGCCGCTCCTTCTTGGTTTCAAGGTCGGTCACCCGAGCCTTGTGCTCGGGTGAACCGAGGTTAGATTAGGATCGTTTTTATTTTGTTTTTCATCCATGGAGTTCATCCAATGTATTAAACTATGTGAGTTTGTTTTCTTTCAATTTATTCAATCCTTTTTATTTCCATGATCTTGATTTATTTTGTATCTTTCTTTGTGCTTATGATGCCATGAGAATAGATTGGAAAATTAGTTCTCTATTGATAGTTACAACATACGGAAGTTGCGTAACGTTAGATCACCATAGAAAGATAGGATCTTTAATCATTAATGATGACAAATTAATTGGTTAGATTTCTAGGTTGTTAGATTCGATTATACGAGAGTTAACTTGAATCTACACCGAGTTTTGTATTGAAAATCAGTCTCAACATTCGGAAGATGAGAGATTGATAAATTGGATTTACTAAGGAATTAGGAATCCGTAGCTTGAGAAATAAATTCACTAAGGAATTAGGGGTTTATGTCTCGTGAAAAGGTGAAACCACAACTTGAATTAAAATCATGAATTGAACTAGGATTGAGATCACATAGGTTTGTATATTGGTTGTTTCCATGTCCCTTAGTTTAGATTGTTTATTTTGTTTCCTAGGTTAGATTTATTTTGATTGTTCTTTATGTTTTTATGTTTTTGCTTTTCGTTTTTAGAGTAGCAATTGGTAGGATTAATAAGATTAGATTGAACATACCTTTTCCCTGAGGATCGACCCCTTACTCATTACGCTTTACTAGCAACAACCCGATGTTTTGGTCGGTTAGGAGTTAGTTTTGCATATAGGTTAGGGTTATAAATTTTCTTTTGTTATTGATGCAAAATCTCCCCAACAAAAGTGGCGCCGTTGCCGGGGAATCGGTGTTTTGTTGAATCTAACTGAATTAATTTTTCTATTTCGTTACGTGTTTTTTGTTTTTGTTTTTCAATAAAAGTAGCGTTGAATAAATTGAGGTTTTTTTTATTTTGCCGTGTTTCGATAACCGTTGGGTTAAGAATGTGCAAAAGTTTTTTTTTTACTCGATTTATGACACGTGAATTACATGTTTGTGTAATCTAGTCTAACCCTTTTGTGCTATAATTTGATGTGGCTGCTCTGTGATATATGATATGTGTGCTGTGATATAATTTGATGATCTGAAGTATAGGGTTTTCTGCTGTGTTTTCCTGCGTTTCTGTGCAAAATTCGATGCTTGGACGGGCGTCCAAGTAAGTGAACGCTCGTCCAGCCCCTAACTTGCAGGTGAAAGAACGGCTGGGTGTATGAACGCTCGTCCGTCCAGAAAGGTTTCAACGCTGTTCTGAGTTGAAGGATCAGACGGGCGTCTGGAATTCTGAACGCCCGTCTGGAGGTTTTCAAGAGCAGACGAGCGTTTGAAAAGATGAACGTTCGTCCAGTTCTGAACGCTGAGTGAACGTTCGTCCGGGGTTCAGTCCAGGTTCTAAATTTCTTGATTTTATTTTCAATGCTTTTATTTGATGTGGATTTTTCATTCGAGCTTCTGTGGCTAATTGATTTTTACATAGATGCCCTGAACTTATATGTTTTTATCTTTCCATCTACGAATCCATGTTAAATAAATGATTAATTTTTATATGCATGATTCATCCATGCAAGTTATAGTCACTGTCGGTTCTCGTACGCTATAACTGGTCTATTTGTTAATTAGTAGCTAAAGTCGGTTTTCCGTATGCTACGTCTTAGGCCATATGAGTTATATCTGTTTAGTATAGCTAACTGTTGGGTTTCCATAATGCTATCACTTTTGACGAGTCTTAAAGCGCGTCTACACTGCATGTAATGAACAGCACTGTCGTTTATCGTAACCTGTCATTATTTGGTAGACGTTTATTTTATATATGCATGCTATGTTGCAATTAATGGGCTAGTTTTCTTTCTTTTATTTTATTTTCTTTTTGCATGTCATATAAATGCATTTCATTTAGTTGCATTTCATATAGTGGCATTGTTTTTCTATTTTTCCTTTTATTTTTCTTACGTGTGGTCACTGTCGGTTCCCGTAACACCACATCATTTATTTCTTTCTTTTATTTTTCTTGAGTGTAGTTAACTGTCGGTTTCCGTAATACTACCTCGTTTTTTTTCGAGTATGGTTACTGTTGGCTTTCCATATACCATCACTCTTTTATTTTCTTAGGATTTTTTCATGTAGTTTGCATTTACATGTAATTGCACCTAGCCTACTATTTTGTAATATTTCATGTATGTGTTTTCCATCTTTATGTGAGCCTAAGTTGAAAAATCTCTTCGACCTTTCTTTTCCTGTGCTTTATATGTTTTACTCCCCTAGCCCCGAGGTATTTCATGTTTATTCAAGTGTGCAGGATGTTTTCGTTAGCAATTGTGCGTTTCAGACGATATCAGTTTTCCGGTGGATGGTCCACAGTCTACTGGATTCGTCAAGCATTTCTGGGTGAGGTGCACCCATTCCAGGCTTGCTTCTTTAGAACTACAATCAGCTAAGTTCTCTTTTCTTTTATTTTGCACAACATGAGGACAAGTTGCAATCTAAGTGTGGGGGAAGGGATAGATGGTTTATGTATCTACGTTCATTTGCTTAATCTATTATATTTCTATGAAAAGTGCTAAATTTTTCAAATTTTTGTTATATCCCGAGTAGACAAAGCATATCTTTGCTTGAGTTTATATCATTTTTGCTATATTCTGTATATTTAGTAATTTTAGTTGTTTCACCCGACACTCTTTTTCACGAGCCATAGTAAATGATGAACTAAATGTTGAAAGCCTACCCCATTTTAGTTGGAGATTTTTGATGATTATAGCATGTTTCTTTGCTTATGTACAATTCTTGAAAAGTTTAGTAGTTTGTATTCTAGAGTTAAAGTATGATATACTGTGAATATCTGTAAGTTTGAATGTGATAAGTGAAACGTGATTAAGTCTTTGCAATAGTAATAAATTGTTTACTTGAGGTGTTATGCTCAGTGGTCTGTGCTACTAGAAAATAATCTTTTCCACTGCCAGCCGGAAATCTCTAAGTAAACATAATTGTAATTGTGTGTGTCGGAAGCTGGTCGATGATTTGAGTGAGGTAGGGTGTACCACGTATGTCCTATTCCACTATGATGACCAAAAGCTCACGACAGTCAGTTTATAGCTGCCTTATGATTGGAGTAAGGTAGGGGATTATCTTGAAATGTCCTATTCTGCTATGAGGGCAAAAGCTTATTCGATGTGTGTTAGAAAAGTGTGAAAAAGTGAAAATATTGAAATATATTATTATGAATAAGTAAGGACTTAGTTATCGTTAATCTTATACCCAGTATAAACTGAAGGATATGTTGTAGGGATTATCCTCTGAGTCTGTCAGAAATGTTTTAGATATTCTCTACTATTTCTTTTTGGGATATGTATGTTTTGTAAAGTGCCTGTTATAATTTTTGAATATTTCTAACTTAGATGGGAAACCGGGCTAGTTTTGGTTTGAATAACTTTCAAATTGTGGAACTTAGTGGAAGTTTATTATGGCTATGCACACACTCACTTGGGTGAACTTCTAAGTTAATAAATATGCTTCATATTTGCATAGATGTTTATTTATCTCGAGTTGGTTTTGTTTTGTTTTGCTCGGGGACGAGCAAAAAGATAAGTGTGGGGGTGTTGTTTAGGGTCAAATTATAGTGATTTTTACATATATATTTTATATCAATTTCCCCCGTATATGTATTATTTTCATAGAAATCGAGCTTACAATTGATTAATTGAGTAAATAATGTTTTTAAGAGTTAATTCTCAAAACGTAACAATTTATGCGCTTAAATTGTGATTTTATATCATTTTAGGATTGTGTTACGCTTTGGTATGTCTTCCCTTAATTGTAGATACTCTTTGATGATGGAAAAGAGGATTTTAGAGAGCCAAATTCGATTATGGAAGGAATCAATCAGATTTATGGAAGATTAGAAGATTTAAGGGAAGAAATCAATCAAGATAAATGTCGGAAAATCAGGATTCCGGGTAGTAACGACCTTCCGACGCAGTTCTTGATATGATATAAACTGATTTGACTCTCGACCTCAAGAGAAGAGTTGTAGGGCTTGAAGAGAGGATTCTACAGGATTTTGAATCACTCCATTCCGACTTACGAGGCCCGAGATATGAGCGTTACAAGTTTGGATGCTGTTGCTGAAAATAATGGACGAGCGTCCGGATATTCAAACGAGCGTCCGGAACGGTTACTGTAGCTGCCGACTTAATTTTCCTATTTAAACAGCTGCGATTTTAACCCTAATCACATCAGATTTTTCATACGAAAATTACACAGAGCAGCAGCCGCTCCTTCTTGGTTTCAAGGTCGGTCACCCGAGCCTTGTGCTCGGGTGAACCGAGGTTAGATTAGGATCGTTTTTATTTTGTTTTTCATCCATGGAGTTCATCCAATGTATTAAACTATGTGAGTTTGTTTTCTTTCAATTTATTCAATCCTTTTTATTTCCATGATCTTGATTTATTTTGTATCTTTCTTTGTGCTTATGATGCCATGAGAATAGATTGGAAAATTAGTTCTCTATTGATAGTTACAACATACGGAAGTTGCGTAACGTTAGATCACCATAGAAAGATAGGATCTTTAATCATTAATGATGACAAATTAATTGGTTAGATTTCTAGGTTGTTAGATTCGATTATACGAGAGTAACTTGAATCTACACCGAGTTTTGTATTGAAAATCAGTCTCAACATTCAGAAGATGAGAGATTGATAAATTGGATTTACTAAGGAATTAGGAATCCGTAGCTTGAGAAATAAATTCACTAAGGAATTAGGGGTTTATGTCTCGTGAAAAGGTGAAACCACAACTTGAATTAAAATCATGAATTGAACTAGGATTGAGATCACATAGGTTTGTATATTGGTTGTTTCCATGTCCCTTAGTTTAGATTGTTTATTTTGTTTCCTAGGTTAGATTTATTTTGATTGTTCTTTATGTTTTTATGTTTTTATGTTTTTGCTTTTCGTTTTTAGAGTAGCAATTGGTAGGATTAATAAGATTAGATTGAACATACCTTTTCCCTGAGGATCGACCCCTTACTCATTACGCTTTACTAGCAACAACCCGATGTTTTGGTCGGTTAGGAGTTAGTTTTGCATATAGGTTAGGGTTATAAATTTTCTTTTGTTATTGATGCAAAATCTCCCCAACAGCAGGCTCAGTTGATTTCTCAGATTTCTTCATATACACAGGTTTGGGTAGATCTGGGAGCTCCGGCTGGTCCGCCCTTTGGAATGGCTCGGTTTACATCAGTTCACCTTGGAGTAGGTGGAAAGCTGATGTTCCAGTCATCGTCAGATGGGTACACCCTACCCTCTCCCTAACTACAGGCTTCCTTGAATCATTAACATTCTCAGATCTCCTGTTGATTGGATGTCAATGTTCTTTTGTCTAATGTAAGATTTGAAAAACCTCGTTTGCTGACCATATTTGACTTTAGGTCCAGATCACGTCGGTTTGGTTCTGTTTTTACTCGGTTTGATTTTCATAGTTTTAAGACCCATCTAAACGGTTCGGTTTGCATCGGTTCGGTCGGTTTAGTTCGGTTTTGAAAATGTTGAACACCCCTAGGAGCTATCATCAGCCTTGTATGCTTTTCTACCTTTGTCTCACCAGATTTGTGCCTTATGTCCCTATTATTATTTTTCTTATAATAAGGTCTGGACATTCAGGTTTGAAATGTCCAGGCTTGTTTCAATTATAGCAAAGTAAATCAGCATGCTTCCTTCTTGATTGATGATCATACCACCTTTGATCATCTATTGAATATCTGGATTCCCTCTTTCCATGATAACCATCATCTTTCCTTCGATATCTTCTTGAAGCTTCTCTTTGATATTCTTTGGTTGCACAAGATAGATTCTTAAACTTCTTCATCATTAGAGCCATCTGGTCTTGCACTTGGTCAAGATTACTAGGTTGGACCCTAGCAGGAACTAGAGTAGAATTTTCTGGAGCCACAAGTGCAGGAACATTCTAAAAGTTGGATTTAGCTTTGTTGTTCATCTCGAACTCATAAGCTTTTAGATATGAAAACAACTCAGATGTATCTTGAATACTAAAAATTCTGGATTTATTCATTACAGTTGTCTTTATATCCCACTATTCTGGGAAGCTTTTTAAAATCCTCGCTCAAATTTCCTTCTAAGAGTATGTTTTCTTCAGCAATTGCAGCTCATTCATAAGCTCAGTAAACCGACTCTCCATATGTTCAATTGTTTCTCCAGACTATCTGGAACATCTCAAACTTTAGAATAGCCACCGATAGTTTGTTGTCTTTGATAACTTCAATGCCTTCACAATACATGCTCAGGGTATCCTTGATTTCTTTGGCGGTTTGAACCCTTTGACCTTTAGAAACATGTTGATATCTAAGGTTTTTATGATAGTGTCCTTAGCAACATTATCCAGATTGTTGATTTTCTTATCGTCAGATGTCAATTCACTTCCCGGCTTTTTAATTTCTGGTTGAGTAGATTATGTAGCCGTATCGGTGTTGAGTTTTATTTTGTTTATCGGACCTTTTTCGATAACATACCCCATATATTCATGAGTTGCCTTGCATACTCATTATCCACTCATCATATCTTTCAACAGAGAACATTGGTATTCTAGAAATATCATGATGAGATTCTATTATTATAAAAAAAATCTTTTTGAAAATAGATTTGAAAACACAAGCTGCCGATCTCTCCAACACACAAAGTTTGAAACATGTATACTGTTAAGAGACCCTCTTTGATATCACTTGTTGGTCCACGAATCGGGCTTGGAAAGAGATCAATGAGGTAGTGTGAATGAACTCTTCTGGATTTTTATAAACTCCTTTAAAGCTGACGTGTCTGATCAAATTAGTCTGTTGGACTTAGATGATGAACATGCCTGGATCTGAATAATCAGATGCATGCAGTGGAAAAACAGTTTTATAAGCCGTAGCATAGTTTTCAAAGATTAAGGTTATAGATTTGGTCATGACAAGTAAAGGACAAACAAAAAGCTCAAAGTAAAATGCAAAAAGTAAAGAACATAGAGATATATTTGTTATTGATCTTTGGAGTAGTGTAATCTCTTACATGACCGTTTCTCCCGTGACTTAAGGGGTATCACTATTGTATTATACTTTAATATATCAGACAAGTGTCCTTAACACCCCACATACGCTTCACACTCTAAGAAGCCAATCCATCACCACCCTCAGCTATTTCAATGGTCAACTTCACAGTTCCTTCAAAGTCTTCTTCTCCAAATGGTCAACTTCACAGTTCCTTCAAGAACATAGAGATATCTAAGGTTTTTATGATAGTGTCCTTAGCAACATTATCCAGATTGTTGATTTTCTTATCGTCAGATGTCAATTCACTTCCCGGCTTTTTAATTTCTGGTTGAGTAGATTATGTAGCCGTATCGGTGTTGAGTTTTATTTTGTTTATCGGACCTTTTTCGATAACATACCCCATATATTCATGAGTTGCCTTGCATACTCATTATCCACTCATCATATCTTTCAACAGAGAACATTGGTATTCTAGAAATATCATGATGAGATTCTATTATTATAAAAAAAATCTTTTTGAAAATAGATTTGAAAACACAAGCTGCCGATCTCTCCAACACACAAAGTTTGAAACATGTATACTGTTAAGAGACCCTCTTTGATATCACTTGTTGGTCCACGAATCGGGCTTGGAAAGAGATCAATGAGGTAGTGTGAATGAACTCTTCTGGATTTTTATAAACTCCTTTAAAGCTGACGTGTCTGATCAAATTAGTCTGTTGGACTTAGATGATGAACATGCCTGGATCTGAATAATCAGATGCATGCAGTGGAAAAACAGTTTTATAAGCCGTAGCATAGTTTTCAAAGATTAAGGTTATAGATTTGGTCATGACAAGTAAAGGACAAACAAAAAGCTCAAAGTAAAATGCAAAAAGTAAAGAACATAGAGATATATTTGTTATTGATCTTTGGAGTAGTGTAATCTCTTACATGACCGTTTCTCCCGTGACTTAAGGGGTATCACTATTGTATTATACTTTAATATATCAGACAAGTGTCCTTAACACCCCACATACGCTTCACACTCCAAGAAGCCAATCCATCACCACCCTCAGCTATTTCAATGGTCAACTTCACAGTTCCTTCAAAGTCTTCTTCTCCAAATGGTGTCGTTATGTTCTTTCACACTCACTAGATCATTCATCAGCTTCAACTTCTTGGTAGAACAAGTAGTTGATAAAATGATGGTGATGTATCAATAAGTTGATACAAAAAAGAGCATTGCTTAATAAATCTTGGTAAGATTTTAGAGCGGCTCAAAATCAAGACTGCCTAGATGATTCTTGGTAAGATTGAAAGATGCAAGTCTGATTTTCTGAATATGAACGGGTAAGTTAGTGTAGAAATTTCCTTTGGGTGCAATAGATAGAAAGATTAAGAAGTTTTTTAGTAGTCTTCTTCAGTTCTTCAAGCTCTGTATTTATAGCCCATGGGTATTCTACCTACACTCTTCATAAATTTGAAAAAAAAAACCTATTATGCTGTAAATTTCAAATGCATTAAATGCTCCTTCAGTAAATGCCTGTTGGTAGAGTGCAAAGGTCTTGATTCTCTAACATCGCTTGCAGCGTGGATATCCACCTTGCAGTCCTAGGTTGTACTCTATACTAATAGCTCTGTCTTGCATTTAATGCGACTGCATCCACTTGAATAAGCTTGTGGCCATTGATCAAGAGATGATCAATGGATCTGCTTTACACCTTTTAGTAAACCATAAAATAATCTTAACTTGATAGCCACTTAGATATTTTTGAGTCACCTTAAAATATCCTTAACGTCTGATCTGATCGGGTTACTGAATGTAGCATGTCATATTATCTGATCTACGATCTGGTTTGAACAGGTATACTTCAATTTGAATGGCTTGGTCATCTGATGTGGAATACTTCGAATATGCTTCAAGTCTGAGTTGCATGTACAAGTCTGGTCTTATGATCTTTGATTATTCATGCATATCTGAATCTGCCCTTCTGATATGTTCTTGCTGACTTAGACTATATTATTACAACTACAAGTCTGATCTAAAATCCTATACAACGAGTGATCAGGATTCTAAGACTAGACTTATACTTGTCATCTAAACTAACTAATTTGGTATCATCAAAACTTCTAACTATAGTCTCCTAAAAATAAACTTCTAACTATAGGAGACCTAACAATTTTTTTCTAAAAAATAGCACTTTGCAGTTAAAGTTTCTTCGCTGGACTCCAATTGTTCAAATGTAGAAGACTTGATGTCAATCATATTCCGTAGCATTTGCGCCGGAGAATTTCATATCTGATCACCCTAGAAAGATTCGATGATGACGAATCTGAAAGACAAGATTTGCTATAAATCGCAGATGAAGAAGGAAGAAGGAGACATACAATGATTTTACTCTGGAATAAAATAGCGTGATTGATGGATCACTTAACATAATAAGGGGTATTTAATCAAATTGTATGACATTTTGTCCTTATTGATCATGTTGTGAGATATATTGATTACATATTATTAATCATAGTGTATGATACATTTATTGAACAATATTTCACAATAATTAATGATGTATATGTGAGTTGTGTTATTAGTTATATCAATTTTGTTATGAGTGATAGCATTGCTATTTTTTTTTTAATTTTTATTTCATTTTAAGGGTCATTGCTCATTTTCGTTTTAGATTATGCTCGGGAATATTATTTTCTATGAAATTTTTTTTTGCTTGTGCACATCTTCACGTCATAAGGATATATCAATAAACATAAAAAAGATTTTGAATTATCTTATGTAAATATTCAATAGAAATAAAATTTATAAACTAATTGGTTTTAGTAAAACGGTAAGAAAAAAAAAATATAATTTTTTTTTATGGAAATTCACCGATTTATTTTTTATCTTTTCATGATTTCTGTTTTGAGACTTGATTCGATATCATTACATTGTTTTTTGTGAGATTCACTCAGTGAATCTCGTCAATAAATCTCGGAAAACAGTGAATTTCGACAGTGGATTTTTCAAAAATTACGCCGGAATATGGTGGATGTGGTCTAAACATAAAGAGCATGAATAAAATAAAAAGATGGTGAAAGAGTTTTCAAGTTTGTAGTTGTAGATCGAGAGATATAAATGTTAAAAAAAAAATGAATGAGTCCCACCGTATGCATGTGTGGGTAATAATTCTCTAAATGAGTTAATTTCGTTTCGATGAGAAAAAAAAAAGACGGAAAAAGTGTCTATTTACTAATTTAAAAAATATTTTTGTTACGGTCTCCTAATTCCCCATTAATCATTCCCTGTTTTATCGGAAATTTTATGGTGGTCCTGGACAAAGTATGCTTTGGTAATTCAGGATCAATAGAAATGCAGGAAAACACGCGTGGCCCACCGTGTAAAATATAAATGTCATGCTTTTACAAATTTACCCCTATTTTAAGAAATCCTATTGGAGGACAAGTATGACATGGTGGTTCTGGACCACCATAAAACTACTGCTGTTTTATAACCGTTGTGACCAAACAAGAAGGGTTTAACTCGTCATTCATTCGTGAGCTTACTCTCAGCAAACACATTTATGCGGCAGACATGCCCAAGTTTTAGGGCCCCCCCATGCATTATTAAAAGGTAGCCCCGCACTAACCAGGCCACAACCAAAAAGTAACCATGCATGGGTCCTCTGTTCCCATCACCATCCATTTGGTATGCCCCCATAACTTAAAATTAGTTTACATCTAATTCAACCTCTAACAAACATGAAAATTCAGGCATTCTGTTTTCTGATTTATCTCCTAATTACACAAGGACAAGGCTACTACTGTGACTCTGATCTTCCAATTGGCTACAAGGTAAAAGTTGCTATTCCTACTTTGTACAGCAGTGGATTCAATGGAAAAGCTTTCATTATGGAGACTGAGACAGAGACAGAGACGGATCGAAACGAACCGAATTTCAGAGCTGCTATTACCGTTGAAGCCATGAATGAAGCTTATGCTTGCTCAATCGAAATTCTCGAGGGGGATTTCAAAGTTTGGAGTTCTGGTCATTTATTACCATTTTACACATCAGATACATGCACTCTTGAGTTAACTCAATCTGGTGACTTACAGCTTACCGGGAAGAATGATCGATTGGGATGGCGCAGTGGCACTTCCGGACAAGGCGTCGAGGTAAATTTGTAAGTTCATTTCCTTCCTTCCTTCCTTACTTCCGCGTTTTATTTTGTTAGTATTCTTAAGTTTCACAACTTCAACGTACATTATCATCAATCACCTTTTTCGTTGCAGCAGAAATCTTATGTCTCGAGACGTTGATATATATATATATATATATTTTGCAGAGAGTGCGATTGTTAAAGACGGGTAATCTAGTTTTAGTGGATGGAATGAACTTAATCAAATGGCAGAGTTTCAACTTCCCAACGGACGTAATGCTGTGGGATCAAAGCTTAAGTTCAAGAACTCGGTTAACTTCATTCATCAACGATTCGAGCCGATTATACTACTCCTTTGAAATTCACTCAGACAAACTTGCATTGTATCTGAATTCTGATAAGAGGAAGTATTCTTATTGGGAGTTTAATAAGCCTTCTTCTTCTTCTTCTAAAGAGCAAAACATCACTTTTGTTAAATTGACTTCCAAAGCACTCGAGATATTCGCAGGCTACGACAAGAAAATAGCACAGATTACATCGAAAAAGTTCGAGCCACTTAGATTTCTAGCACTGGAAAATGTTGGTGGAAATCTAGGATTGTATTACTATTCAACAGAGAAAGCAAAGTTCGAACCGTATTACCAAGCACTCGACTCACCATGTGATTTCCCTTTGGCTTGTAAACCATACGAAATCTGTACGTTCTCCAATTCATGTTCATGCCTCCAGCTAACAACAACAACAACAACAACAACAACGAACCCACCCGAATCATCACTTGTTGTCGATTGCAACAACGAGGGGATACCTAGTAGTGAGGGCCTATGTGGGACCACCCAAGCAGAAATGATGGAGTTACACGGCGTCACCAGTGTACTGAGGAGTACGCCGATTACAGTAAATGTTAGCCAAGAAGCGTGTGCAGACATGTGCTTGGACGACTGCTCGTGTGCTTCGGCGTTATATAATGCACCCGATTCAAACCTTCAAGAATGTTATCTATACGGATTGATCAGAGGAGTTAAACAAGTTGAAAAGGAAAGCAGAACGATTTTCATGGTTAAGGTACCGAAAGGCGTTTATCAACATCATGGAAAAGGTTCTGGTTTAAAGAAGTGGATTGTAATACTAATTGGAGTAGGAGATGGATTCATAGTTGTTGTAATAGGAGGAACAGTATACTACATAATACAAAAGAGAAGAAAGAACTCAATAAATGGAGGGCATCCCCCCTGATTTTGGGAAGGATTCTTATACCTTTTTCTCATTGATTAACCAAAGGACCATAAGGAAACTACTAAACATTGAATGATTATGTCTCCCCACAATGAAAGTAATGAAATGCACCGAAAAGAATTTTTTTTTTTCTTTCTATATATTGTTTGAGTAAGGTTATAAATAAAGTTGGCTTGTATGGCTAGTAAATAGTAATGACATATTTGAAACTGATAGCCGTAGGTAATATTACTCCTTAGATTAAAAAAAAAAAAAAAACACAACAACACAAAAAAAAAAAAAAAAAAAAACTTTAATAGTGCCAAGAGGACTAGTTCAAGTTTTGACTAGATAAAATAGATTTTCTATGTGAATTTCATGGCGAGGCCAGCATTGTAGAGGATAATCGAGAAATAGTTTAAATATTTATTTTATATTTTATATTATTTGTATTTATCTATTATATACTTGGAGGCTAAGTTATCGAGGCTTATATGTTTGTACTCTACCCATTCAGTTGAATCAATGAAATCATAAAGTTCTGAATTATTATATGGTATCAGAGCAGGTCGATTTTTCTCTCTAGTATTACGTCAAAAATCCTAAAGCCCTAACCTTCTTCTTCCTCTAGCCACCCGACGGCTCTCTCCCCATGTCGGCTCTTATAGAAACCACCGGCGAGACTGAAGCCGCAGCCGGCTTTTACCCCTCTACTCTCCCCTTCTTCCTCTATTCATATTATCAAACTTATCCGACAAAACTATCATCTTTGGAGGGCTCAGCTTGTTCCTTACCTTCGTGGCCAAGGTGTTTAAAGCTATGTCGATGGAAGCATACCACCACCACCTGCAACTATTTCCGGCGCCAATGGTCAAACAAAACCTAACCCTAAATTTGCACAATGGTCGAAGGCTGATAATACAATTTTGAGTAGGATTACTTCCTCCCTGTCGGAGGATGTCCTTGTGCAGGTTTATACCGCCGCCGCAGGGTAAACCACCGCCTCTCAGGTCCCCCGACTGATTTTACCATTGAGGCCAATGATAGACAATAACTCCCCCCCGAACACAGCTTACAACTTTCATCGTACTGTGCTCTCCAAAGAGTAAGAGCTACAAAGATAGTTATGAAATCGTTAGCGCTGCATAAAAACATTCCTCCTAGGGTAGCTGTTAATATGAATAAGAGAAACTCAGTTATAGACACCACTGCCACTAAAATTTGGGCGGCGCTGCAAACATCGTTTGCCTCTCAAAGTCGAGCAAAATTGGTGCAATTACGAACCGAATTGGCCTCTACTCGGAAAGGTGATTTATCAGCAGCCGATTATTAATTTAAAATCAAAAAGCTTGTGGATGCAACTGAGACTTTGTGGTAAGAAAGAAAGCATAAACCTCATCCAATGTAATGGTAGTTCGAGTGGAGATCATCGTGACAAGGGAATCAATATCAGGACTTAAACCGGCAAGAAGGTAGGCGATGTGATCGTCGGTGGTGAGCGGATGTCCGGCGAGAGCTAATTTAGCACCATCGTCCCGTGGTGGTTTTGTCGGCACCACCCACCGGTTCGCCATCGTCACTTGCTGCGGCTAATTTTGCAGATTCCTCCCCACCCCAGAAGTAGGGGTAGTCGTATTCAAGAGGTCGTGGCTCGAATAATTATCGGGGCCGGGGGCGTGGTCGTGGACGTGGATCAACTCGCCCCCTATCAGCCATCGTACGCAGGTTACAACTCCGGCGATCTGTAGCCCACCTGTCGAATCTGCACAAAAACAAGACACACGGCTCAGTCGCGTTATTATCGTTATGAATACTATCATCCGCCTGCTCCTCGCCCTCCACGTCCGCCCCAAGCTTATGCCGCTCATCCGTACTACCCGCCAAATTATGATTGGATTGTAGACACCGGCGCCACACATCACCTCACCAACGATTTTCGCAACCTTAATCTCAACTCCGAACCTTATGATGGCCCCGATAAGGTTCACGTCGGCGACGGCACATGTTTATCTATCTCCCACTATGGCTCTTCTACTCTACATACCCCTTCCCGTTTTTATTATTAATCCAATATTCTTGTTACGCCATCTTTGACTAAAAACTTGCTTTCTGTTCATAAACTTGCCTATGAGAATAATGTTTACTTTGAATTTCATGGTTCCTATTTTCTTGTGAAGGACTACTCGGGCCACGTCCATCTTAGATGTTATGTCAAAGATGGGCTCTACCATTTCTCTGCCTCTTTCAACCGTCCTCCTAATCAAGCTCTCACCACTTCTGTCATTCCCTTCTCCCACATGGCATCAACGTCTCGGTCACTGCTCCCATTCCATTCTTCGTGAAACCTTGCGTCGTATTTTTGTTTTCATTCCAAATAAAGCACCACCTGTTGTGTGTGCCCCGTGTCTGTTAGCTAAAAGTCATAGGCAATTTATATACGTCTATTTTTACTTTTGTTGCACCATTGGATTTTTTATTGGATATTTGGGGTCTTTGTGCTGAACCCTCAATTTTGGTTCTCGTTACTATGTTAGTTTTCTTGATGATTTTACAAAATATCTTTGGATTTTCTCATTGAAAAATAAATCTGACGTTGAATCTGTGTTTCGTTCCTTTCGTGCCATGATCGAATGCCTTTTTAACACTCAGCTAAAATCAATCAAACTGATTGGGGTATGGAATATCGCTGTGTGTCCACCCTTCTTACCTCCCTCGGCATCCAACATTGCTTATCTTGTCCACACACTTATGAACAAGTCATCGCCATTGAACGGCGTCACGCCAAATTGTCGAAGTCGGTCTCTCCCTCCTCACCCAATCCAACCTTCCCTTACCATACAAGAAGGATGCCGTCACCACTGCCACTTACCTTATAAATTTCCTTCCCACCATCGCCCTTCACAACTAAACGCCCTTCGAAATCGTCAATCATCGGTCTCCCAACTATTTTTTTCTCCGTGTCTTCAATTGTTTATGTTGGCCCTATCTCCGTCCCTAAACCATCACAAAACCGACTTCCATTCCAAAACATGCATTTTCCTTGGCTACAGTACCTCTCATCATGAATACAAATGTCTTGATATCGTTAGTGGCCGAATTTATGTTGCTCGCCATGTGGTATTCGATGAAACGGTGTTCCA
This sequence comes from Gentiana dahurica var. dahurica, assembly GCA_024500145.1. Taxonomy (NCBI): domain Eukaryota; kingdom Viridiplantae; phylum Streptophyta; class Magnoliopsida; order Gentianales; family Gentianaceae; genus Gentiana; species Gentiana dahurica. The sequence continues at coordinate 90,330,319 of CM044900.1, forward strand.
TTATACTCCCTCGCCCTTCACACAACCCTCGGATCATGTCACCATTCCACTTCAACTTGCTCTTTCTATTCCTTCGGCCCCCACTCAGACTCCCCCTCCTCCTATCACGGCCGATCCTGCTATTCCTTCTCCGTCAAACACGGATTCCTCCCCTTCCTCTTCTCCGACCCTTAGACAATACTATTAGCCCTACTCCACCACCTCACCTTATGGTTCCCTGCACCAAGACCAACTCTCTTAAGCCCATTAGTATGTCTTATTTTATCCACTACCCGCTTTCTAAAGCTCTCGTCTCTACCTCCACCGTTATGAGCCTACCTTCTACACCGAAGCATCTACCATACCCATTGGCGTAATGCTATGAGAGAGGAAATTGATGTGCTTCTGCATAACCAAACATGCGATCTTGTTCCTGCTCGTCCTTATATGAACATTGTGGGTAATAAGTGGGTCTATCGGACCAAAAAACATGCGGATGGCCATGTGGAACATTATAAGGCACGCTTACTTGCCAAGGGTTTTCATTAGGCAGAGGGTGTTGAATTTCACGAGGCTTTTAGCCCGGTTGTTAAACCGGTTACTATTCGCCTTTTGTTGTCTCTTGCTATTTCATGGGGTTGGTCTTTACGTTAGGTGGACATTCAAAATGCCTTTCTTTATGGGCATATTTCGGAGCCTGTCTATATGCAGCAGCCTCAGGGTTTCTTGCACCTTGATTATCTAGATTATGTTTGCTGCTTACACCGCAGTCTTTATGGTCTCCGTCAGGCACCTCGTGCCAAGAGGACATATTTGACATATTTGAAACTGATAGCCGTAGGTAATATTACTCCTTAGATTTTTAATAGTGCCAAGAGGACTAGTTCAAGTTTTGACTAGATAAAAATAGATTTTCTATGTCAAACACGGATTCCTCCCCTTCCTCCTCTCTGGCCCTTAATCCATACTACTAGCCCTACTCCACCACCTCACCTTATGGTTCCTTACACCAAGTGTTGGATGTAGTGCCTGACAGACCTAAACCTAACCTTGGAAACGGCGCCAGAAAGCTGACGGACATTACCTAGGCTATACAGATCCTAACCGGCAGTGTACCGGGTCAAATTGTAGTGCTAGTGTGGTGAGTCAAGTCGTATTCCTCAGGGAAAACATGGTAATTCTTTTAAGTGGGGTTAAACACCAAGAAGCTATTATTAACTCGATCTAAGTCGCAGTTTTATCATTTTCCTGGGTTAGATTATGTTAGTAGTTAGATTGTTAGTAATGTTAGAGTTAGATGTTAGTAAAACAGAAAATAAAACAAATAAATACTAATATAATATATAGATATATTTTTGGATCTAGCCAAGAATACGTTACTGAATCAATATCTTTTAGTAGAAATAAATGAGACAGATCTTCCTTTATTCAAGGTGTAAATTATGTATGAATCGGTGTACTCCTAAGCTAGACAACTCCTCCTCACATGAGCGTATGAAATTGTCATATGTCCATTGTCATCAGTCCAAGGTCCACAACTGTTACGGTTTTTCTGAACATGTCCCGAGTACAAATCTACCTTTAGATAAAAAGGAGTCATTCCGTTCGTCAAACGGTCAATTTTATTTAAAAGGCTCCGGTTGTCAAAGCCGGACGATTCAACTTTCCGGTTTAAGTTTCAATTAAACTGATGATTTAACATTATTACGATCTCGAGTACAAATGTCAATAAGATTCATCTTTTTAGGACAAATCTGCCCCCGGGTAGGAAACTGGGTTCCGTTGTCACGTTTTCACTCGGCCAATTTTACCCTCCGGTCTTTCAATTTTAACGTTTCATTAAGCGCAGAAAGAAAGAGATTCATCATAATTGATTTTAATCATTATTACCAGAGTCGATCATTCATTTTACCAAAAGATTAACTAATTGATTCATATCTTGGCTAGATATATTTTTAGTTTAATATCATATATAAATAGAAATAGAAATAATAAACATAACAATTTTAGAATATATTACCGGTTATGACTATCGAATCGAGGTCGTTTCCACCGGATCTAACATGCCAAAGCTTCAAAATCAACAATCTTCGATAATTATTCCGCCATTACAACGATACTATAACCATTTTATTTATATATGTGAAAAACATATATACATACATACGTAGACATATATATGTATATACGGGCCCCGAAAAGAAAATTAAAAGAGAAACGAGATGAAAAGATCTAGATCTAGATCTATATATATATATAGATAGATCTATCACATATATATTCATATATAGAATATATATATATACATGAAGGGTGTGTGTGTATATATATATATATATATCATATATGTATATATATATATGATCCAAAAAAAATAAAAAGAAAGAGCAGAGGGACGAGAGAAGAGGGAAAGAAAGGGGCATTTGATCCATTCCATTTGCTTCTGTATATATAGGCAAATGTTGAGGGGTCGGATCGATCCGGATTGGTGCCGGATCGATCCGGTGTCATCATTGCGAATCCTAACTGATTCTATCCAAATCTTCGGATTATTTGATATATATTGGATTAAAACTTCTAAAATTCATATCTTGAGTTGTAGACCTCCAAAAATTGCAAACGAAATGCCAAAATTACGGTCTCGAGAAACTCTAAAACTTTCATGAAGGACTCTTCTTCAGAAAACGTCTTCTTGAGTACCTCGTGTTCCTCCGAACGTTTTTTCGGGATTTTTACAAAATTGAATCAATTAGCCACTTGACCACCATTTGAGTTGTAGAAGTCCGATTGGCTTGATTCAAAATCCATTGGAAAGCTTATATGAAGATCTTCAACTTTCATTAAGAACACTTTTTCAGATAACGTCTTTTTGATGAGCCATTCGTATGTCGAGTCTTTTACGGGATTTCTACTAATCCGAATTGATTAGTCAATTGACCATAACTTGAGTTGTAGACCTCCAATTGATGTAATTCAAAGTGCGTTGGAAATCTTATGTGAAGATCTACAACTTTCATTAAGAAGTCATCCCCCGAAAATGCCTCTAAGATGGGTCAAATCTCCGTCGAAAATATGTAACGATTTAAGTACTTAGAAAATTTGCTCCGTTGAACTTATAAACTTGTGGCACCTTCTTCTAACCCTCTAAACACATCTTTTAGACTCAAAACATGTCGTTACGTGGAATCTTGGTCAATGTATAATCCTGCAATGAACCACCAAAATACCAAACGTAAATCCGACACGACACTCCGGTTACTAAACCGGTACAAAAACTAATAAAAACTTATAAAAATATGATAATTTATATAATAACTACTACTTATACATTTGAATAAAACTTAGTAATTTTTACTTGATTTGATATAATAATGCTCAAAATGGTATCAGAAATGGGGCGAAATATCATAAAAACGATCATAAATTTATCTCTCATCAGTGCCCGAAAGACAATTGTCGCTTGTCCTTATGGGCAAGTGGAAGATTTGTTGGAAGTACCGCCCGAAAGACAATTTCTGTAATTGTTTTTATGATTAGTAAATGACATATTTATTCTCATCTTATTATTTGCTTCGTGCTTATATGTAATACACTGCTTAAAACCCCAAGTCGTATCATATGTAGCCATATAACTTAGTGTGTGTCACACGTGAGGATTAAGTTTATGGTGATACACTTGAACTATTAGTCCATGGTGAACATAATCAAAGTATGTGGTCTATTGATTAAACCACCATTTTTAATGCGCCCAGAACGCTTTAAGGTGTGACCGTCTTATCCGGACCGTCGATATTGGTTATCTAAGTGGGGCATTTATATATGATGTAGTCATATAGGACTGGACCGATTTAATCTGCATTTCTCATATAATTCCGTGATTGAGAAATCTTATTAAATCACAAGATGATCATATATGGATTAACCCTAATCCTGAAGTGATTGCAGACGCCTGCTTGTTTCAAGTTAGGGTTTGATGTGTTCGTTAAGGATTTGCTAAGCGGCGCGATCCGAATCACTTTCACGTTGGCACTATTCTAGAATGAGTGAGGAGTGTGTGTCTCACAAATCTGGAATCCATTTTTTCCTGCCGGAAGTAGAAAGACAATCCCCTTATTTGTTGATCCTAGAAACTGATCGATCGGCCGAGTTCATATTGGTTATGAACTAATTGATCACTAGTGGGTCAAATTTTCTCATGGTGCTATGTATATTTTCAGGGTTGGACAAGTATTTGAGGATTTGGGATATCAAGTCGCGGCAACTGTTGTCTATGATATGAAACAATAGTATATATATAAAATGGTCTTCTCCTTTAAGTGGTATATTGCTTGAAGATGCTCCCTGCTGCTCTTTTGCTATGGGTTGTAACATATGAACATATGCATTCAAATCGTTTTTTGGCATGTTTTCTTGAAGCAGCGTCTTACTGCGGTGGTTTTTTATACTTATTTTGGAAAAAAAATGGTGAATAACTATTTTATGACACATGAACTTTAATCATTGGTTGTGTAGATACGAAAATGACATTATTGAATTGCAGATTCTCCCAAGGATTTGCCACATGAAGAGCTTTCTTTGAATGCAAAGCGAAAGAGGCCGGGCATTTAATCCACGGGAGGGAGGGAGGGATTGGCGTAAAAGCTTTAGATCTGACAATGACAATATTTGGTGTCTACTCTTTGTTATTGTTAAGAATATGTTGCTTCTTATATTACATATATTAGTTAGCTAACTTCCTTTACTACATCTAACTGTTGCATTTTCACTTTATAATGTGCAGAATTCATGTGGTTGAATAATCAAGCCATTATATTGACGTGAAGGTAGGCGAAGGCGAAGCAGAGGAATTTCGAGATGAAAGATTTCGTTGCCGGCAATGAACCATTCTCAAAAACGAAAATTGGGTCTGCGGATTATGCAATGAAGGCGAAGCTCTACTGTGCCGGGAGGATTGCAGATGCGCTCATGAGAGGAGTTTCTAGGCTCTCTTCATACTTCCTGAGGATTGTGTCCAGAGATAGCATTCAATTTTATGGATCTTTCTCCTATTTATACATAGCAGTCAAGGTAATATTCAATATCATGTGTTTAGACATTGCTGAGGATTGCCCCTTTTTTATTTGAAAACATTAATGGCTGTTAACAAATTGTTTTCTATTTATTTCACTTATATCTATGCTTATTTTTCTTAGTTGATTGAATTTTTGTTCATGAAATGGACTCATGTGTTATAAGTTAAGGGAATTTTTGGTTTTTTTTTTTCTCTCTATTATATGCATTAGGCTAATTCTGTTTTGTTTCGTTGTACGATGATTATTGTTATACCGATTTGGTTTACATTTGTTTGGCTCTTCATTTGTAACTCCCCTAAAACTTTATTGCTAATGATTTCTTCTTCAGCCCGTCAGCTAATTATGATAAAAGAGTCGCCTGAAAACGGTAAACAATTTGTTCATGACCATTTGGAAAGCTAATGCTGACCGTTAGCTGGGCGAAATTTCCTTTATATTGTTCATAAAGAGCCAAGTGCTTAAGCTTCATGATCTTAAGACAATCATGAAAGTGCTTCAATCATCTTTTTTTTGCAACCAGGGAGCATCTTCAAGCAATGTAACCTTCAACGAAAATAGTTTATGCAATTCTTCCTTACAGTTTGTGGTTTAAACTTATTGCAAAAGGGTGGTTGCGAGTGAAAGGATAAGAGCTCTATCACAAGACAATAGAGCATTTTAGAAAGGACGGGAGAATTGTGATTTCTCAGTGCTCTTTCAAAAACATCTTTTATTCTAACTTTCACATTTATTTTTATTTAATGTTCACTTTTGCCAAATAGTTGATAAATAGGTACGGTTTGTTTTTAGGGAGAATGAGGGAGAAGGACAAAAATATTTCATCAATTGAGTAGAAGGACAGTCTTTTGAAACTTTTGCATAAAGGACAAAACTATTTATCCACTATTGAAATTCACTTGTGTTCGAAATTCACTGTTTAAATTCACTGCCGAAATTCACTGTCGAAATTCACTAATTTTCAAAATTCATTGTCGGGATTCACTGATTTTCGGGATTCACTGTCAAAATTCACTGATTTCGGGATTCACTAGGGAGATTCACTGATTTTCGGAATTCACTGTTTGTCCTTCTCGCTATAAAAATTATGCAGTTGTCCTTCTCCCTATAAAAAATATGTAGTTGTCCTGTTGCTTAATAATATTTCAGATTGTGTCCTTATCCCTAATTTCCCATTGTTTTTATTCCCTTTTTTCCTAGAAATATAAAAGAGCAAGTGGAAAACATAAGCAGTTAGTATTATTTTTCGTTAACTTATTTCGTCATTTTCATATACTCTTATTTTCAAATTTTACATTTTCCCGTGCATGAGTTAATAACGGGTAGGGATTAAAAACGGGTTTTTGGGTAACTGGGCCGAGAAACATTAGATTGGGCCTTTTTTTTAATATCCGGTCCAGCATAAATACAATTAAAAATTATTAAATGTTTAATTAAAAAAAACTTAAATAATTAATTCATAAAGTTAATTAATTAATTAATAAAAAAAACTTATTTCAAATCACTTAAATAATTAAAAATAATAAAATAACTTCATTAATTTACTAATTACATAATTTATATTAATTACTAATTTACTACTTACTTAATGAAAAACATAAATATTTAATTAATAAAAAACCGTAAATAATTAATTAATAAAATAACTTAAATGAATATTTAAAAGTTACATAATTAAATAATAAAAAAATCTTATATAAATATACAAACTTGATTAATTATATAATAAAAATAATTATATAATTTACTAATTAGCTAATTACAAATTTATTAATTAAATGTCGCAATAAATACCTAATCCTTATTTGTTTCTATACGGATACAAAATTTTGTTTTATTTTCATCTTAGTCAAAATAAAAAAGCTTATTTCGAATCACTTAACTAATTAAAAATAATAAAAAATATAGGTTTTTGGTGGGAGGTCCTAAATAATTAAAAAAACAGGATCAAAGGAAGCGCATAATTAATTAGGACAATACTGTAGTATAATGCCAGAATTACCCTTTTTCTAATTCTCTTAATATATTTTTTTTCCTGTTTCTAATTAATCTATTAACCATATACCCTACCTCTCTCTTCTTCGATGAACTCCCTCCCATGGCTACCACCGACTTGTCCGGCAACACTTCTCCACCGGCCACCACCCTCCAAGCCTCTTCCTCAGCCACGCCCTCTTCCATTATAGCCCTGACTCCACTGGTTCATGCACCAAGCTTTCATCCTTCTTCCTCAATCTCTTCAGTTGCCGCCGTTAGCTCCTTCTCCGGCTGAGGATGATCCTTCACTGGATTCCGGCAGTGACCTAGAAGAAGATGGTCAGTCAATTTAATTATTGTTTTTTTACTAATTAATAATCCATATCTAGTCTTTATTTGATTGTTTCCTATCTTCATTACTTTTTTTTTGTCCTTAAACCCATTTATTTAATAAACGAATCAGAGAAGGAAACCGAAAATCAAATCAAGGATGAAACGGGGAATCGAAGAAGGTAAGAATAGGATTTGGAGAAGGAGGTTTGGTGCTTGACGGTGGACGGAATGGATTGCACCGGCGGCCATGATTTTTCTGATGTAATTACACCAAGCTTGAATATAGAGAAGCAAAAATGACATATCCGGATGAAGGAAAGGAGGCGGAGAGATCAGAAAATGACAAAAACAATGGCAAAAAAGCTACTTCGACGGTGGTCGCCGGCAAGCTGCAATTTCCGGCGGATCTGAAATTTCCGGCAAGCTGTTTTTTTTTTTTTTTTTTTGAAAAAGTTTAGTGTTGTTGTTGTTGCTATTAATTTTGTAAAGTTACTACATTTTTTTGATGTAGTTTATCTCTTTTATGGGCTGTTACTATTTGTTTATTGACCGTTACGACATTTTACGGGTTGTTACTACCTCTTTTTAGGCTGTTACTACTTGTTTATGGATGTTACGTCATTTTAATGTTACGGGCTGTTACTCCGTTACGACTTTTTACGGGTTGTTACTACTTATTTTTTAACAAATAAGGGCTGTTACTACTTGTTTTTAGACCGTTACTACTTTTCATTGGATGTTACGACATTTTATGAGCTGTTACTACTTGTTTCTTGACTGTTACTATTTGTAGAAGGGTAAAAAGTAACAAGGGGTATTTTTGTCCAAATATTTTGTTTTTGTCCTTTATAACAGCTGAAAAATAAGAATGTCCTTGCAGACCCATTTATGTGTTTTTTTGTCCTTGTAGCCCCTTCCCCCTAAAAAATAACCCTTTTTCATAACATTAACTCATTCAAACTATGCTTTTTATAAATATAAATAATTTTTCTTATAATTAAGTTTCTTTAAACACAACCTTTTTAATAACATGATATTTTTCTTCGATGTTTACTTTTTAAATTTAACGTTATCTGCATCATTTCCTACTATATATATATATATATATATATATATATATATATATATATATATATATATATATAAAGAAGAGTAGATTTAACCCAATTACATAAAATACCCAATTACCACAACCGTCCGGTATACATAAAATATAAAAAGGTAAAATCCAGCTGTAGTATTAAAAAAAGGCTGTAAAATCATCTGAAAATTATCCGTAGTATCCACTCAAATCTACGGGGAAAACAGAATTAAACAGGAAATTACAAGAGCAGTAAAAAAAAATTATATCCGCTATAAGCGATGCACGGATGTAATAAAAACAAATAAAATTAAACAGAAAATTACAACAGTTGTAAAAAAAAAAAAAAAAAATTAATTTATACTGTACTATATAATAAAGAAAAGCACTTTTAACTCAATTACCCGCAAAATACCAAATTACGCAGCTATTATCCGATCCATACCCGCTATACATACTCGAAAAACAAAAAGAAAAAAGAAAAAGAAAAACCAGCTGTACTATATCAGATAAAAACCATCTGTACTATACCAATATTGTTACGCAATAAAAAAATAGAATATTATCTTTTTTAAATATCCGAAATATAAAAACAGAAGAATTGAGGTATCCTTCAGTTTTAAACCAGCTGTAAAAAACAGAAAAAGAATTAAGGAATACCGAAAATCACACACCAAAAAAAAGAATTTAATAAAGAAAAAAACAGTACGAATTTTTTTTTATAAATAGGATGTCGTTAAGTTGTAAACCAGCTATAAACAAATCAATCTATACTATATATAGTAATTTGAACGGTAAGAAAAATACGGGAAAAAAAAGTCTGTAGTGTATATATTAAAAAAAATGTAAAAGGCAGATGTAGTATATCTACCGAAAAAAAAAGCAAATATAATTTGAAGAATAGAAATTCGGGGAAAAACAAGCAAATTTTTTGAAGAATAGAAAAAACAGAATTTGAAGAATAAAAAAATATGGATAATGTAAAAAAATAACAGAATTTGAATCTATGCCACTTTTTTATCAGGAGAATCTACGACATAAAAAAAAACGGGAAAACCTTTCAAAAAAAAAAAAAACGGAATAAATAAAAAAAAAAACAGAATTTGATAACCACTTTATCCCATATACTGAAATCCTCAATAAAATCTCAACAAAAAAAGAAAAGAAAAAACTATGTAATCTCATAAACTCTTTATCCCATTTCCTGAATATCTCAACAAAATCTCCCTTTTTATCTATTGAATTTCAAAAGCGATCATGTTGGCTGGCGTTCCTCGAAGAAATCAAGTATATAGATTGGGTAAGTAGTGTTCTTTTTGGGTTGAGAAAAGCAAATCTAAAATCTAATTCAAAGAAAAAAAGGGGATGATCATGCTTCTTATTGACTTTTTTCCAGAGAAAAAAAGTTGATGAAGCTAATTAGCGTTCCTAGAAGAATTCAAGATGATTTGGTAAGTGTTTTTATTTGTTTTTAGAAAAGGAGGGTGGCTTTGCTTTAGCAAAAATGTCGATAATTCACTACGATAATAGGACGACATTTATTTGGTTCATTAAAGACTGTCTTACGTGATATGTATGCGTATAGAAAATTATTAATATTATTCTTTTTTCTGAGGGAAAGCATTTGATTTAATCTACTCAACTAAGTTTCTTTTATTTTTGATTTTTGATTGACTTTTTTTTTGGTTGACAAATTAAAGCAATCCAATTTTATTCAATAGGGAAGAGGTCCTCAACCATTACATTATGAAACAGCAAAATAATACAACTCTTCTCGCGCATCTACAAGACATGCTAACCGTAAGTCTTTACCGTAGCTCTTTTAATAGCTTTAGATACAGGAACATGTGTATGAGGGCAGAGTGCACAAGGATTGTGGACCGCTTTGTTTCTCCAGGTCCAAACATTATACAAGATGTCTCAAAAGATTTCATATCATCTATAAAATATCATTTAACTTGATGTTTAACCAATTCTAATTTCGTGTCTCTTTGTTTTATCAATTAGGCGTTGTAATGATGTTCATTCTCTAATGTGCTAACTCTGTGTGTTATGATTGGTAGGGAAAACTATGTCATTGAAGGCATTGGTGTTGTTGGGCATTGGAGATGCATCACGGCGCTGCAGCTTGGTGGGTAATTATTTGCTTCTCTTTCATTGCGAAAGACAGTGAGGTTCAATGTGTTCAAGATTATTCCAGCTAGGTCCTGTATTAGTGGAAAGAAGGATATTGATGTCAAGTTTGTCTTTCAAGTTCGTGAGCTTTTTAGCCTACAGAAGAGAGCATTTGTGATTAATGTTAATCATGATGAGCTGAACGTTACTGTTTTTTTTTTTAGGATAATGAAGGTTTGACCCTTTTACATATTGAGGCATGAATGAAGATAATATGTTTTTAGTTAGTTATGAATAAGTGGAAGTAAATTTTATGCAGGACCTTTGATGACCGGTGAGGGTGTGGGGTGGAAAGTTGAGCGAGGGATAAAACCCTCAAACTTTTAATATCACTATCGTTGCATTGTCACTAAAAACACGTCTTTACTACTGTACTTAATGGGGAAGAGTTATTTGTTTATTTTATTTTATTTTAAAATTGAGTCTCAATCCAAAGTGTATTCATTTCCGACGTAAATCGAAGGTTATGCCTTAGCGGTACAGTTTGCAAAAGTTGTTTGTACAATTTATTTTGCTTCTACACATTGGCCCAAAAGCAAGACGCGTACATTTCAAAGACTTACTATAGCACTCAGCTCTTTTACAATTGAGTTATGCCATGGGAGCGGAGTGAATTTCTTTTACAACTATAACACGATAACACTATACTAATTTTTTATTAATTTCTTGATGATCGGTGATGTTTCTCAGAAACATATTTCATGGTTGTGTACCAATACCGATTTACACTTTGGATTTATTCAACGTATTATCTTTGGTGTGGAGTATGACATCATGTATTATTTTTGGTGTGGAATTGGACATCTTAGGATTGGTTTATCATGATAAAGCTTCCCGTGCATTATGCATGGGTTTGGTGACTAGTCTATATTATATTTAAGAGCAATTAACCGTCAATTGACCCGCTCCGCGACCCATTGATGTATGTCAACCGGATGATAAAATTCCACGATGTTTTAACCCCATTTCTTTGGTATATGGTGATATTCTGTATCAATTAAAATAAATTTTGTGATGAATTGAATCACTTTTGTTTGGGTAGACACACCCAATATTTTGGCAACTTATCAAATTTTTAGAGCTTACTAGTTATATTTGATTATCGGAATTACTAGCGGTATGTTCGTATTGGTGTTTTGCAGTGACTATGAAAGCATGGAGTAAAAATATAGGAGTTAGACCAAGCTTCGTGTCACCGTTGAAGCAATTGAGGAGTTTGGGAAGAAATAAGCTCGATTATATATGATTGGCAATACAATCTGAGGTCTCGGCGTGAACCGAGACACCCATGGTGTAAACCGAGACTTCTTCGGCGTGAGCCGAGACATCGATGGCGCACACCGAGACATCAGTTCAAGTGGTTGCATATGCATTAAATGCTGAAGTCGTTTCTCAACTACCATGTCAGACCCCGGCGTGCACCGAGTTATTACCGGCGTGCGCCGCATTATAAAAGCAGCAAATTAATTTGGATTTTGGAGCTCTTTTCGGAGGATATCTGAAAATATATCAAAACAGAGAGGAAAACACGATCTTCTTCCTCTCTTGCAGGCACCTCCACCTCAAGGCTCCTCTAGCCAAAATCCCTCACATTTAGCACTTAAATTTCATTGTAAACAATGTAGAATTATCATTTGGTGTTTGAAGCTCTTTGGTGGATGTGGGAACTTTGTGTTCTATCTTTATTGAATCACTTTGAATGTTAGATGAAAGCCCCTAATTTCGAGTTCATAGCTTGAGTTAGGTAAATTCCTTCCAGCGGGAAGTAGAGAGAAAGTCCCCTTATTTGTTAGCCCTAAGAAAGTGATCAATCCCGGGAGTTCACATTTGACTAATTAGCTACTAGTCAGATATGTGTACTAATTGATCATCAGGGGGTTAATGGTAAATAAGGATAAGATATTCTGAGTCGGGTTCACGGAGACTTCCCACTCAGAATGGACAGTCTATGGAGGGTTAATCCGTATGTAGTGATTATATCAATGGACGCTTATTCACTCTATGGGTTGAGTATAAGTATACATCTATAATCGGTAGAGTTCAGTTTCGGGTTTATGGTGGCGTAATCCCGGAATTAATAATTATATTAAGTTTGATGAATAATTAATTATTGGAGCTACTGGTTATAGATCCATGGTCCCCTATGTGGCTTCTGTAATTCGGACTAATAATCTTGTTATTTGGGCCTCAGTGATAATTAATTGGTTGAGTTAATTAATTGATATGCTTGGATATTATTTAGTTGGGCTAAATAATATAATACACATAAAAGACATTTTATTTGGGCTTGGAAACCCTATGTGTGTGGCGCCTAAATGAAGGTTATTTAATTAGAGAGAAATTAGTTTTCTTGGATAATTATTTAACATGTGATTTATCTTTTATTTGTTAAATGATAATTCATGGAATATTAGATAATAATGTGATTTATCCTAATTTGTTTGGGATAATCATTTTATTTATCTTTTATTTGGAATAAAGGATTAATTGAATAATTATCTCTTAATTATTTAATCCTTGGAGGACAAGGTTTACTCTCCTATATAAAGAGAGTTCTCCCAAGCCTTTTGATGGGCATAATTTTCGACCACATACTTAGAAAAGAGAGAAATAATTAGTTTTCTTGTCTTGGGTTTTAGAAGAAGAAAAACTCTAAGTTTTTCTTGGTGTTGCATATCAAGGAGGTTCGTGTATCAAGAAGGATGTCCATCAACCACCGTTTGGAGAACACATCGGAAGATCTTGGCTTCTCTTCCTACTATTGGTAACATGATCTTAACCCCCTTGTAGTAGTTTAAGTCCTTTAATTATGTATTGTGATGTATAAGTCGTTATCCATCCGCTGCGCGTAGATCTAACTCGTTTAGATCTAAGAACCTGCATCCTTCATGTGGTATCAGAGCCAGGTTCCACGATTTATATAGTCTTAATCACAATTAAACGATTTAAAGGAGTGGAATTGCATGTAGGTAAAATTTTTTATTGTTTTATGCATTGATAATGATTAATTGCTATGGTTGAAGAGATGGATTGGGAGTTGGCACTGTTTACCCGTTTAGATCTATTGTAAACTCATATAAACGATAAAAATTCGTTCATAAGAGTATAGGAAATTATGTAATTTATTTTTATTGCAATTTTAATTTCCAGAAAATAGATCTGTTTAGTAGCTGTTTAGTTATTTCGTTTTTCCCGTTGATCGAGCCGTTGAAACGACGATCCCTCCGGTAAGAATCAAGATTGGAATATGATGAACAATTCCACAACATTTGGCGTTGATCGGAGTCCGTTTTGATATCCGTTCGTTACTGCAAAGAAGCTGCTGTAACAGAAAAACGCAGGATTCACAGAAACCCTACCTGTGACTTCCTTGAATTTCTGGGAGAGTTTGGAGTAAATCCAACCGGTCAGATCGAACAATATGGAGTTTTTGACGTGGGAGAAAAATTTCAGGTCGATCGGGATTCATCTCAATTACCAATCGGCCTCAGGAAGTTATTGATGCACTGCTGTAAAAGTCAGATCCAGCAGCAAGTTGGGCGGCTCATTGGAGAAAATTGACAAGTCAAAACACCGATCCAACCGTCCATAATGAAGCCCAAGTAGTGAGGAACAGATCTGGAAAGTTTTTGTCCCAATCCGAGTTCTTTTGATATGCCGATCGTCGAAGATTCTAAACAGCTGCAGATTAGGGTTTTAATTTATTTTCAATAGATTAGATACGGGGGTGCCAACGGTCCATCTCGGTGTTTATTTTCCGCACTAGTATACATGTGTAGATTGTATGAGTAGAACCGGAAAATTGCCATGACATGCATCATATCATGAATTCCACTCCATATGCATACATGTAGAAATTAATTCGAGGAATTAGTTAGGCATGTATAAAACACACGATTAGTTTTAATTAATTGTTTGATATTAATTAGAAACTAATTAGGGTAAAAACCGAGGAACACGGGTTTTTTCAATCGTCGAGGTTGGGTGATGGATTCTCGGTGAATCCCACTCTGCGAAAGCATAAGGAGTAAAATCCCGAAACCTCGTGGTTAAGGTGTTGGATTCTCGGTGAATTCCACCTTACCTAAGACGAGATTACGTTTTTGTTCCGTAGTGTCTACGTGAATGTTTGATGTTTAAGGATTGGATAATCACGGGCAAACAAGTTCGAAAGTGGTTTAACCACGGTTGGGTGGTCAACAGTAGCTACGGCTCAATCGACTTCACCCTCCACGTGTGGCGTTTGCACGGGGGTCTGGCAATACTGAGCCATCCGAAGAGCCACTACGGCTCAACGGAGCTCTCCTAGCCTTGACCCGTCCGACGGCCACATATGTTCTAACGAATAGGTCGGGTGGCCTAGCCCACATAACCGACAACATTCGGGCCCATGATTTATTGTTCCTTAATGTAACATCAAGTCCAAAAACGTGATCAGTAAACCCACCAATTTTTCAAAATATTGAGTGGGAGCGAGAGAGGCGACAGCCGACCCCACGGCCTCTATTGTTGACACAAGCAACGTGAGAGAATGGTGACGCCTCATGCCGGCCTAGGACCGGCCTCCCTAAGGAAGGCCTTCACCGCTATCAAAATTCAAGGCTTGGTCTCCGAAAGGATAGGATTTTGGGTACTCGTCGGGTCACTGACCGACCCTAAGGCGGCATACTCGGGGTCTACCTAAAAATCTGAAACAGTAGGTCACACTCATAAAGGGTATTTTGGTAATACCTTGGCTGAAAAAGGAAAGGTGATTGATGATCACAAATGAGATGTTCGATTCTCAATCTGATCTTCAATATTAATCGAAACCTCTTTGACCTACTCTAAGGCGGCACTGAGGCATTAGATTAAATCCTTGGAACGGTAGGATAGACTATAAGTACTTAGTTTATGTTCCTAAAATTTATTAGTAGTGTATGATTTGGATTTATTTTCTGTCAATTTTATTTACAACTATTTATATATCTCTCTAGGGTGATAGACTGCTAGTGTAAAATTGACTAGTAATGACTTCGTTAAAAAGTGGCAAGTAACTAGAACGTTGTACTTATTGATCTTACATGCGATTAATTTTTCGGAAGGGATATTTTTCTTGAGCCTTCAAGACTTAAGTGACGTAAATAAGTATGTCACTGCTGTCACTCGTGTTGAACGAGAGACAACCATAGTTAGTTTAAAAGATGATTGGGACGATAAAATTCTTCTAGTGAATTTTAATTGTGTAGTGTCTACACGAGAAATTTTCTAATAGAAAAATTAGAGAATCATAAATTAAACTGTTGCTAGTTAGACGGTATTTGGAACCGATAAACTAGTGGGAGCTTTTATCTGTTGTTTTTCTAATTTATTAGAAAATTAGTCCCACTGGGTAACGCTTTCATTAGACATCCCACAGTTCACGAGTAGTGTCTACTTAATTGAACTGCTAGTTCAAGACTATTTCATTTTAAGGAAAGTTGAGAATGGGAAAGAATGTCTATAAGTGTTAATCATCTTAACTAAAGTTTTGAGGCTAAACCGAAAAATTAATTACATAAAGTATAGGATAAGGAAAGTGATTTCGGATCACTTAACCAATGAATCCTTAGCGACTTTCTTAAACCGAGTAACTTGACTCGGTAGCTTAGTTCTTTGGAAGAACAAAGAAGCTGTGCATTAACAATTAATAAAGTAGACAACGGGCAGTTATTTCAGCTATAATAGTGGGAGTGATATAAGGAAATGAATTTCAGATTCTATCCTTGAATATCACAGAAAAATTTATTTTTCTGTTTACAGATTCGTTGAAACAAATGGATTCACTTTCATCTCGATACTACAGTTGCCTTAAACAAAGTGAAGATGACATTTGTAGTACGAATCTGTGACCCGGACTTTTGTTTGATAAAGACAGAACCACTAAGAAAAGCTGAATAGGTATGTGTGACACATCTAAAACTATTAAAGGTAAAAGGTTTCCGTATTAAGATAAACGACCCTTCAATATCTATAAATTAGTGCATATATCCTAGAGATAAGACCTGATGACTGGCTAAGGGTGATTCCTATCTCCCAGTCTAGGAACACCATATCAAAGGAACAATGACTAAGTTTCCTTTCAATCGGGAGAGGGTAATAGATTTGAAGGGGTAACATAGCTTGTTCATCATGACCTTCGGGGTCTAGTGAGAGACACAAGCTAGTGGGAGTTTTTGAGTGGTGACATTTTGTCTGATAACTACTCGAAACTCGATTTAGTTTATCAAAAGAATACGAGGAGGAGTCTCTGATTTTTGCAGAGAATAGAGTATTCCATGATCATAAATAGGCTATAGCATAGTCTTGGGATTGATGCTCAGCCTGCCTCCTAGTGGAATGTTTCTCACTGAGAAAGAAACCATAGACTTGCCCTATATAGTTATTGATGTACTACAATACACTGCTAAACTCGATTAAGATAATTGGTTGCAAAATAACGGTTAACATTATTATGTAAACCGAGAAGTCTACCTAGAAGATGCTAGTGAATTTATGGATAAGGAGTGAATTTGGTTCACACCACTTCCGTAAATGTAGGCATTTAGCATTTAATGCTTGAAGGTAGGACTGGAGATTTTGCGCATACGTTTCAGATTTTGACTGTTCGTGAAATGCCTTAAGGAGACGAGTGAAGGTTGGTTGTAAGATTCTTGAGATCAGAAAGTGACAGTTGGACTGTCACAATTCTTCTGATAGAATCTATAAGTAACAGCCTTAGACCTTGGAGTACGGTTACCCAAAGGAAGTTACTATCTGATTTAATCAGACCACCTCCAACATCGGTTGTTGGTGATTACACTGATAAATACTACTAGATCAGAATGTCAATCCAGCCAGAACGCAGTGGGATTATGGTTTAACCATTGACCCATTATGGTTGTGTGGACTTTATAGTCTGCTGAGGTGATTGATAACCTGTGGCTCTTTGTGGGCTATATAGGATTCTGATCAGAGAGGTTGGTTCGAAAACCTTATCCCTGTGAATGGAGTTTTGGTACTCCAGTTCTGTTCAGCCTCATGTAGAACCACCTGAGTGTCTCAGGCCCAGTGGGAGTAATTGGTTCTATGCCGAAAAGAGTCAAATGAATAGGAAAGTTTAACTTTCAGCACAAAGCTGAGTGGTCTAGGGGTGATTCCCTAAAAAGTAGAGAGATGACCGGACCTTGAACTCTCTCACCACTCAGTCTTGCTAGATTTCGTTAGAAAGCAGAAAATAGGGGTGATTCCCTGAGACTTTCTTGCCGTAAAACGGAGTCTGGATTCATTCGGAACAGAAGGGTCTTGGTTAGAAAAAATGGCAGGTTGACTGCCGGGACTTATGTCCTTATGGATGTAAGAGAACCTCTCGGTCATTAAAAGTCACATGTTTTAAAATATGTGGACTTGACCAGAATATTGATAAGTCTTTTGTAGACTGGGTATCAATATTGGTAAAATAGTAGTATTAGTGTTCACGAAAGGTAACACTGAAACAGTTGGAAACAACATGTGTGTGCTATCTGAAGTCGGAAACTGACAGGCCAAGATTCTCTGGATGAGAGAATTGGACTATATTCTAAGAATCTGATTCGGTCAAATTCACGAGAATGAGTCATTGGTTATCCCACCTATCTTATTGAATAAGACGATCATGCATATACGTATGCAACATTCATTGAGATTAGTCCAACCCTACCTCTCAGGAATGGTTCTCCAAATCTTCGGATAAAGAGAAAATGGGATAGAGTCTCTCTGGGATAAGGGCAAGTCAGCTTAACACGAGTCAATTGCAATCAAATCTTGGATTTGAGCAATAAGTAGCGGTTTAGTACATCCTCAAGTATCTTTGAAGAACGAGGAATCATATGCTTGTATATTCAGGTGCAAACTTGAATATGGTTGACTACACTGATTCTGACTTGTAGTCAGATTAAGGATGATCACTAAGTTGAACTCGGGCTCAGTGTTTACTCATAGTGCTTAGAATTTCCTTTTTGGTCTGGGAGTAATTCCAAGTCTGATAAGCCGATATCACTTCATCGTGAAAATAGTGAAGTGATAGCTTAGAAGTATCTTCTCAGTCACTAGAGGTCAAAAGCATATTGAGAGAGAGTACCGCCTGATTAGATGGACCGGCGACGTTTCGATCCTAAAGATCGTTTCGAGCCTACAACCTAACTGATCAGTGTACAAAGTCGAGTGCTTGGAGGGTCCGGCATTGAGGGATATATCTCAAATGCTTTTAGAGCAAGTGGGAGAGTGTTGTGAATAAGATAAGAAAGGGTGTGCTCTAAAAACAATCGTTACTTGTCATTTCGTGCAAGTGGGAGATTGTTAGGTGTAGTGCCCGAAAGACAATTTGTGTAATAGTTTTTAACAATGGATGACAGATTTTATCTCACCTTATTACTTGCTTTGTGCTTGTAAATAATACACTGCTGCAAACCCTAAGTATATCAGTATGTAACCGCTTAACTCAGTGTATGGCATGCACGTGAGGATTGAGTTAGTGGTGATATACTTAAACTGTTAGTCCGTGGTGAACTTAATAAGAGTTTAGGGTCTCTTGATTAAAACACCAATAATGCGCCCAGAACACCTTAGGGTGTGATAGTCTTATCCGGACTGTCGGTAGAGGGTACATACGTGGGGCAATTATATATGATGGCATTCATATAGGACTGGACCGATTTAATCTAAATTTCTCGGTATAATTCCGTAATCGAGGAATCTTATTAAATCATTAGATGATCATATATGGATCAACCTTAATCCTGAGGTGATCACAGGATGCTGCTTGTCCCGGGGTAGTGTTTGATGTGTTAGTTACGGTTCACTTGAATATGTGTTCCAAGCCACTTCTCATTGGCACTATCTCCTGATGAGTGAGTAGTTCTGATTTTCACAAACATGGAATCCATTCCTTCCAGCGGGAAGTAGAGAGAAAGTCTCCTTATTTGTTAGCCCTAAGAAGGTGATCGATCCCGGGAGTTCACATTTGACTAATTAGCTACTAGTCAGATATGTGTACTAATTGATCATCAGGGGGTTAATGGTAAATAAGGATAAGATATTCTGAGTCGGGTTCACGGAGACTTCCCACTCATAATGGACAGTCTATGGAGGGTTAATCCGTATGTAGTGATTATATCAATGGACGCTTATTCACTCTATAGGTTGAGTATAAGTATACATCTATAATCGGTAGAGTTCAGTTTCGGGTTTATGGTGGCGTAATCCCGGAATTAATAATTATATTCTGTTTGATGAATAATTAATTATTGGAGCTACTGGTTATAGGTCCATGGTCCCCGATGTGGCTTCTGTAATTCAGACTAATAATCTTGTTATTTGGGCCTCAGTGATAATTAATTGGCTGGGCTAATTAATTGATATGCATGGATATTATTTAGTTGGGCTAAATAATATAATACACATAAAAGACATTTTATGTGGGCTTGGAAACCCTATGTGTGTGGCGCCTAAATGAAGGTTATTTAATTAGAGAGAAATTAGTTTTCTTGGATAATTATTTAACATGTGATTTATCTTTTATTTGTTAAATGATAATTCATGAAATATTAGATAATAATGTGATTTATCCCAATTTGTTTGGGATAATCATTTAATTTATCTTTTATTTGGAATAAAGGATTAATTGAATAATTATCTCTTAATTATTTAATCATTGGAGGACAAGGTTTACTCTCCTATATAAATAGAGTTCTCCCAAGCCTTTTGATGGGCATAATTTTCACCACATACTTAGAAAAGAGAGAAAAATAATTAGTTTTCTTGTCTTGGGTTTTAGAAGAAGAAAAACTCTAAGTTTTTCTTGGTGTTGCATATCAAGGAGGTTCGTGTATCAAGAAGGGTGTCCACCAACCACCGTTTGGAGAACACATCGGAAGATCTTGGCTTCTCTTCCTACTATTGGTAACATGATCTTAACCCCCTTGTAGTAGTTTAAGTCCTTTAATTATGTATTGTGATGTATAAGTCGTGATCCATCCGCTGCGCGTAGATCTAACTCGTTTAGATCTAAGAACCTGCATCCTTCAGCCCTATCAATCAACAACAAGAATTCTATATCTGTTACATATGGACCTGTTTGGACCAGTCACACCAGTAAGTGTAAGTGGTAGGAAATACACTCTAGTAGTGGTGGATGATTTCTCCAAATACACCTGGACCATATTCATGAACAAGAAGAGAGAAACACTCAAGAGGCTGCCAGATTTGCTAAGAAGAATTCAAAATGAGAAAGAAGTGAAGATCATCAAGATCAGATCAGATAGAGGCACAAAATTTCTAAATGAAGTTATCAGGACTTATTGTGAAGAAAATGGAGTATTACATCAATTATCTCAGCAGGAACTCCACAACAAAATGGTGTAGCAGAAAGAAGAAACAGAACTCTCAAAGAAGCAGTCAGAACAATGATTGCAGAAGCATGCCTACCAAAGAGATTTTAGGCTGAAGCAGCAAACACAACATGCTATACACAGAACAGATCAATCATCAACAAACATCATGGAATGACTCCATATGAGATATGGAATGGAAGAAAACCTAACATTTCACATTTACACATGTTTGGATCTAAATGTTTTGTTTTGAACAGGAATCAGTTACACACCTTTGATGAAAAAGATAATGAAGCAATCTTTATGGGATACTCAGACACCAGCAAGGCATTCAGAGTTCTCAACAAAAGAACATTGGTGATTGAAGAATCAATACATGTAGTATTTGATGAACCAAACACAAATGGTGAAAGTCTTCAAGATCAAGAAGAAAAAGCAACACAAAGGAAAGTATATACAAATACAACCATACCAGCTACCATTCTGAATCATCATTTTGAAAATCAAAATGAGCCACATGTCAACACAACAGAAGAAGCACCAGAACTTGAAGTTCATGCACAACCTGAAGGTGTAGAAGCACCAAGTGAAGAACAACTTCAACCTGACCTCAATTGGCTAAGAGATCATCCTGAAGAACAAGTAATTGGAGACATTCACACAGGGGTTAGAACCAGAAGACAACTGGAGCATATGCTAACATGTTTTCTATCACAAGTGGAACCCAAGACAATAGATGATGCAATTCAAGATGCAGATTGGATTACAGCCATGCAAGAAGAACTAAATGAATTTGAAAGAAATGAGGTCTGGGAACTTGTTGACAGACCAGACACAGCCAACATCATTGGAACAAAATGGGTATTCAGAAACAAGATAGATGAGCAATGAACTGTTGTCAGAAATAAAGCAAGGCTAGTTGCAAAAGGCTATTCTCAAGCAGAAGGAATAGATTATGATGAAACATTTGCACCAGTAGCAAGACTGGAGGCAATCAGACTCTTTCTAGCTTATGCTGCACACAAAGACTTCAAAGTCTATCAAATGGATGTCAAGATTGCATTTATGAATGGGCTTTTGGAAGAAGAAGTATATGTGGAACAACCTCCTGGTTTTCAACTCAAAGGAAAAGAAGATAAAGTATACAAACTCAAGAAGGCTCTGTATGGACTCAAACAGGCACCTAGAGCTTGGTATGAAACACTATCCCAATTTCTAATCAAGAATGGATTCAACAAAGGAACTATAGATAAAACTCTGTTCAAATTAGAGGAAGGAACAAGCACATTACTAGTACAAATCTATGTTGATGATATTATCTTTGGATCAGAGGATGAAAAGCTGTGTGAGAAATTTGCAAATCTAATGAAGAGCAAATTTCAGATGAGCATGATGGGAGAATTAAATATTTTCTTGGCCTTCAAGTGAAACAAATGAAGGATGGTATTTTTATCAGTCAAGCCTAGTATACAAAGGACTTAATACACAAATATGGTATGGACACAAGTGGCACAACAGATACACCAATGTGTGCAAGAGTCATTCTTGGAAAAGATGAAGCTGGAAAAGATGTTGATCAGAAAATGTATAGAGGAATCATTGGATACCTACTATATCTAACTGCAAGCAGACCAGACGTAGCATTTGCAGTAGGAGTATGTGCAAGATTTCAAACTCAACCAAAAGAATCTCATCTTCAAGCAGCCAAAAGAATAATAAAATACCTGAAGAACACCATCAATGTTGGAATTTGGTATCCAAAAGATGGAGGATTCAATTTGACATCATATTTAGACTCTGACTATGCTGGATGCAAGATAGATAGAAAAATCACTTCTGGAACATGCCAGATGCTAGGCACCAGACTAGTCTCTTGGTTCAGTAAAAAGCAAAACTTCATATCTACATCAACAGCTGAAGCAGAATATATAGCAGCAGGAAGTTGTTGTGCACAAGTACTATGGATTAGACAATAGCTAAGGGATTATGGAGTGGAGGAAAAGACAATTCCAATTATGTGTGACAACACAAGTGCCATATCTATTACTGAAAATCCAGTGTTACACTCAAGAACAAAGCATGTGATGTGAGACATCATTTCATCAGGGATCATGTTGAGAAAGGAGATGTTATTTTAAGATACATACCCACTGAAGATCAATTAGCTGACATATTCACTAAACCACTCAGTCATGAAAGATTTAGCATGTTAAGAACTGAGTTGGGAATGATTGAAATTGACTATGTACCAAAGAGCGGCTAACTGGAGTAAATCAGCTAAGTGACTTCATCAGCTGTTTAAACCTTTTCTATTACAGGAGATGTAGCAGGTAAGGCACTGGTACTCAGCGAAGTTAATAGCACTGATTGTTAGGAACAGTAGAATAATGCAGCTCAGTGAAAAATTCACTACATCGGCTAAGTGACCAGCCAAGGCACTCCACCGAAATGAAGAATGGAGTAATGGGCAAATTAAAGTGTGAACCAAATCAAATTTTATACACGTGGAGAATAAGGAAGTTATAGAGAATTATACTGTGGAAGATTATACACGTGGAGATCAATTTACAATTATGGAGGTAACCATATTATTTTTCTGATTAAAAATGCCTCGATTCCCGGGATTTATCATTACTTACTTCAATCCACTCCCCCACTACACTCGAATATCAGGATTCATATACACAAAATCACGCCATTATGTCATAAAATCCTTCCATATTCAAACCACATTCACACTACCCAAATCATCCAATATAAACAACACTTAGAGGTTTTTCAGAAATCTTTACGCTCATTTGCAAGTTACAAACCCGACTTTGGATACTCTCTGAAAAATCGAAGCATTCTTTTCTAAACATCAATCACATATTGATGGCTTCATCATCCTCATTATCCCTCACAGAGCGATTCTTTGAAAAATCTATCATCACTGGATCATTCTTTAGGCCTGAACATTATCTCTCCTTTTGTGATGATGATGTTCAAGTACAGCGGTTAGTAGACGGGTGTAAAAATCTGGGGTTAATGACCTTCCTAAATCCTCCAATCAATGGGATAT
Source organism: Gentiana dahurica var. dahurica (assembly GCA_024500145.1). Lineage (NCBI taxonomy): Eukaryota > Viridiplantae > Streptophyta > Magnoliopsida > Gentianales > Gentianaceae > Gentiana > Gentiana dahurica. The sequence goes on from CM044900.1 coordinate 90,354,361, forward strand.
GTTATGAAAACCTGAGTGCATTCTGGAAAAATGAAAATTTTATGCCCAGCACAAAGAAAAGTGAACCCGATTGCATCAAAAGTACAATCTTTAGGAAAGAAGTAATCATCACACCTGGGCTTCTCAACAAATTCCTACATCTACCCAGAATTGGTCCGGCGAACGTAAAGTTTGTGAAAATTGATACCAACAATTTCTGGGCTGAGATAGCCAAGAATCCTAAAAAGAACAGCAAAACCTACAATCTACCCAGATCTACCCTCAAACTTCCATTTGCTGAGTTCGCACCTGTCATTACCAAGAACATCAAAGACAGAAAAGGGTCGATGGAAAACCTGACCGAGGTACGAGTCAAGCTCATGGCAATAATCTATCAAGGAATTCCCTTTGACTGGGCAACATTTGTTTTCAATAGACTGAAAGACCAAATTCTGAAGGAAATTGATCTATCAATTACGGCACCAAGCAAGGGTTTGCAGAAGAAAGGTGATTTTTGGGAGAGGAAATCATTTGGGTTCCCTCTTCAACACCTGTTTGATTCATTGAAAGTGAAGCCCACCAATCTTCAACCTCCCTACAAGTCCAAGGTAATGTTTACCTACATCAAGGCATCTATGAAACCAAAACCCACTGCCGGGAGAAAGAGAAAACAACCTGAAAGCAGCAGATCAGGAGTAGGCCGCAGAACCAGATCACAAAAGGCACAAGAAAGAACCTCTGAGGTTGGGAACAACAACTTGAATGCACCTGTGGTAATTAGCGATGATACATCAATGGAGGAAGAAAAACAACAAGAGGACATCACCTATCTGGAAGAAGGTGAGGAATGATATGTTCTCACTCCATTTGAAGAAGATGAGATGGATGAAGGAGAAGCTGAGACAGAGGATGATCACTCAGAAGATGACCATCTTGAAGCTGATCCGATAAACATGGAGAATTCTGATGATGAGCTGACACTTCAAGAGGTACTCTTCAAGAGGTACTCTTCAAGAGCATCAGCAAAGTTGACAAACAGCCAAGTGAGCCAGCTGATCAAACTCACTCCGCTGCACTTGTCAACTCCCCCACTATTGATCAAGGGGGACCTCCAGCAGAAGAGATCAAGTCTCCAGCTCATGGAAAAGAAAACATGCCGTCTTCTACACATGGAGAAGGAAGCACTCCCCAACAACCTCTCAATGATTCTAAAGTTGAAAAGAAAGAAAGATAGGAAGAGGCAGAAAAAGAAAGTGAAGAAGAAGTTGAAGAAGAGAAGGAAGATGAAGATGATGAGCATGTTGAAGTGGCACCAGAGGAAGTTGATCCAGAGAGAACCTTCAATCTGGACATTCAACCACTAATTGTAGACATGGAGAAGCAATATCATAGCAGACAAAACCTGAAAACTACTTTAAGGAGTGAAGCAACCTCCTTAAACCATAAGATTGAAGCCCTCATCAGTCACATCAAGGTACAAGATGAGGTCATGGAGTACTCTGGCAAGCAACTCAACATCCTTCTCAAAATTGGTGAGGCAACCAACAAGATACTGGAGAAAAGATATGGTCCCCTCCCTGAATATGAAGATGCAATCAGGATCCTTGAAGAACGGTTTGGTGATACCAAAAAGGGGGAAGGAAGCTCAAGCCTGAAAGCTCCAGTGGAAATAAGGAAAGCCCAACAGTTAAGGGCAAGGCAACCAAAGGCAAAGCATCAGGTTTGAAGAGAAGAAGAAGTAGCCCTTCTGTTTAATTGAATTATTTCTATATGCCTGCCTTTATTTTTGAATAAAAAGATGCAATATCTTATTTCCCTTAAATGGATGAATAAAATTTTTAAGTTCTATTCTATTAATTACTATGAAAATTTTTGGCATACTTATGTTCAGGCTTATGAGGGTTTTGGCATCATTAAAAAGGGGAAAATTGTTAGGAACATTTTATTATGTTTTGATGATAACCATACTAGCTGTTATAACAAGCCTGAAATAAGTTAGAACACTCTGTATAGCCTTTACTTAGAGTCTGACATGTTGTATAAGTTGAGTCAGACAAGTATTGTACTAGTTGGTAGGACGACAAAGCAAGAACAGATTTTCGGCAGAGTGAAGCCAGCCAAGTACCAGCAGAGAAGCAATGAAGATATAATGGTCTGACTTATAACCAAGGAAGTCTATGATGACCTTGGATAAGTCTAAGTTTTGTTTCAAGTGATGAAACTTAATGTTTAAATATGGTGTACACTGATCTCCCACAAATCAAGGATCAGTGAAGTACAAGGATTCTCCTTTGAACTGAAAGAATGAAGGAAACAGTGAATCGGCAAAGTAAACTGACTTTCGGCTGAGTGAAGACAAAGCAGTGAAGGAAGATCTAAGCGGCAAAGTCAGATGAACCACTAAACCGTTCGGAGAACAGCTGAGCAAACCTTACTTAGTCAGATTATTCAAATATGAAGACGATACAGAAGATCAAGCATTAAATGCACAATCAATAGAGGATCAAACAAGGACGGATTTTCATATAAACGTTTGAAGAAAAATCCGATCACTGAGAGGAGAATATAATTAAGGGGGAATCAAGAATAAAATCAAGGATTATTCCCCTCATTAAATAGCCAACGGACGGAAATTCAAATCAATTAATCAAGGCTACAAATAGAAGGCATTGACAGAAAAAGAAAAAAAAATAGAAAGAAAAAAAAAAGAAAAAGAAAAAGGAGAGAACGATAAATCTGAGCAAAAAATCTGTCAAAGAAAAAGGCCTTCTATCTATGCAAAAAGGAAACATCTAGTGATCAACCCAAAACTGAGAGCTACAATTCAAACATCAAGCATTGAGATTGATCAACAAGTTTGTGAATCTAATTCACATCAATCAAGCAACTAAATCAGAGTCGTCTGAGAAGGAGTTGTGTCTGTGATAGCTGCTGAAGGATTTGATCCAGAGGAGCAGAGATAGAGACTGAATCACTGAAGTTGTTACGGTCAAGGAGTGATAGTCTTGTAGATTGTGAAGCTTGTGAAGTCAAGGACAATCGTACTATTGTATCTGTGAAAACAATAGTGAATTCATCCGATCATCACAAGAGAAGAGTGGATTAAGGGATTACACCACCCTGAACCACTATAAGCCTTGTGTCAATTTACTTTCTGCAATTTACCTGACTGCATTTATTTAATTGCATATGTTATATCATATATTTGTGATTGCTTAAACTACTTTGAAATAACATAGTAATGAGGGACCTATCCGCTGCCCAAAAGCTTTTAAGTGCAAGAAAAGTTTTTGAAACTCCACTATAGTCATTCACCCCCCCCCCTCTGACTATAGTTTTACACTTCTCAGGGACCAACAATGATTTCATACTTTGAGTGCTTGATAACAAATCTGAGGAATATTCACACACACACACACACTCCGCAACCTTCTTAGATCACGGTTAACATACATTTATAACTTTGATTAGTTACATTGCCTAGTTAAACATCCGATTCCTGAAATTGCATTATCTTAATTATAACTCTAGTATTTTGTCGCTTGTTTGCTCGAGGGCAAGCAAAAGCTAAGTGAGAGTGGTTGATGCATGTCAACCGGATGATAAAATTCCACAATGTTTTACCCCCATTTCTTTGGTATATGGTGATGTTCTGTATCAATTAAAGTAAATTTTGTGATGAATTGAATCACTTTTGTTTGGGTAGACACAACCAATATTTTGGCAACTTATCATCTTTAAAGAGCTTACTAGTTATATTTGATTATTGGAATTACTCATGGTATGTTCGTATTTGTGTTTGCAGTGACTATGAAAGCGTGGAGTAAAAATATAGGAGTTAGACCTAGCCTCGTGTCACCGTTGAAGCAATTGAGGAGTTTGGGAAGAAATAAGCTCGATTCTATATGATTGGCAATACAATCTGAGATCTCGGCGTGAACCGAGACACCCACGGCGTAAACCGAGACTTCTTCGCCATGAGCCGAGACATCGATGGCGCATACCAAGACATCAGTTCAAGTGGTTGCATGTGCATTAAATGCTGAAGTAATTTCCTAACTACCATGTCAGACCCCGGCGTGCACCGAGACATTACCGGCACGCGCCGCATTATAAAAGAAGAAAATTAATTTGGATTTTGGAGCTCTTTTCGGAGGATATCTGAAAATATATCAAAACAGAGACGAAAACACGATCTTCTTCCTCTCTTGCAGGCACCTCCACCACAAGGCTCCTCTAGCCAAAATCCCTCACAGTTAGCACTTAAATTTCATTGTAAACATTGTAGAATTATCATTTGGTGTTTGAAGTGTTAGGAGGATCGTCTCCATTTAAACAATAAACATATAAGAGAGGGGACGGTATTATTACCTTCGTTGATCTAAAAGATCGACGCTTTGACCGTCTGGTAGGAGTAGATGTGCGCGAGCTGTCCAAGTGTCCGGCCTCTACCAGTTATCCACACGAGCACCTCGCCGGAATCCCTCCAAGGATTGTTACTAGAAAAACTCGACTGCTAGGTTCGACCTTTTCTCTCTCTATAATATCTCTCTAAGAAGCTCTATTATTTTTCACAAGAACAATTAGCTCTTGGAATTATGGTGTACCAAAAGAGCTAGCCAACCCCTTGTTTTTATAAGAGAATTGGCGCCCCTAATCATCTCCCCAACTGATTGGGATTAGCTTCTAGTAGATTGATGAGAGAGAAAACATTTTCCTAATAAAATAAGGAAATTCACTTATATTGATTTATCTCATTTAATTTAATATCTCATATTAATATTTCCAAGATATTTGTCAATATCTAATATTGACTATCTTTATCTTATTACCATAAATATATTTTTCCAAAATCAATTAATATCCAATATTAATATTATGGTAATCTTATTAAATAAATTGCACAATTCAAATGTATTCTATACACTAGAAACTGCGCCCCATATAGCCATGATTGGGATCTAGAATATTCTTAAATTAATATAATACTATGATTAATTAATTTGCAAAATACATGTATATCATATATACATATTTCAAAATTATGTATCTATATACATATTTAATTAATCAACATAATTAATATCTTGTATTATATTTATTCATAAATAAATACCACCATATTAATTTACCACTATAACCTTTATAAAATGAGATAAACTTTCCTTATTTGGTCATCAACTATAACCACATTTTAATCTGACTCGATGTTCATATGTGTGTGACCCGATAGGCTTCCGAATATGTTGGCCGTAGACATAAGTGCAATTACAAAAATACCCTTCACCTCTAACGATCATGGATAGCATTTAGCAACACGTTCATGACCCCCAATCATTGGAAGAGTCAATACGCAATGACTACTACCTTTCATGTGCTCGGTTAGCGTGTAAACAGAATTCTATCGCTGTAATAATATCCATACGGTCGTACGTCGAGTGTCAAGCAATGACGACCGTATCTTATAATCTGGATATCGTGCTCTCTCAAAGTAACTCGTTTACTTCCACTTTGCAAAGATCCACGAGAGTAAGACATTCCTTATAAGAATGCTCTTTTGGATATTCACCCATATTCATAGGGTACGCGATTCCATGCTTCAGTATCACACCTAATCAGTATCGCATGATTGCCCTATGGTTAGAGGAAACCTCAATAGTGTGAAAGCATGACAATCCACACCGTGATGCCATGTAGACTCCGGTCCTAAGGATAATTACACAACCGTCACATAGTGTGACACTTAACAGTGTAAGTTGGTCAGTCTAATGTACGCATTCTCTAATACACGTCCACGTACAGTCCAAGTGTCTCTACACTTCGATAGACGAGATCTATCCCTGCCTTTAACGACATAAGACATCTAATACGTGCAAGTTTTTTCGTACTATCAATGCCATGTTTAATAGTACATCAGCCTAGTGACATTTAAGTATCAAACTTATTAAAGTGATTAGAGATCTCATCAACCATAATCGCCTGTCATGGTTTCTCTATCACAGTTTAATACTAAGGATGTTGTCATATAACAATTCATAATTTGTTCTTTAAAAGAACAAATATATGACAACAGAAAAACCATTTATTATATATGTATAGTCACAAAGAAATAGTAGAAATGATCCGACCCGGTCGGGTCCGGTCCAACCCGATAGGGTTTAGGACACTATTTCAACAATCTCCCACTTGGCCTAAAACCAATCACTCGCACACACAAGACCAAGTAGAATCTCATGCAATACTCGCAACCAGCCCTAGCCTTGAACGGATCGTTATCCGTGTGGTCTCAGACTATCTTCATATCATGCTCCAAATGACCAAGTCAAAAGGAACCGCCTCAACACACATGAATCTCTGATGAGACCCTGGTCCTTGCTTCAAACAATGAATCCACCACTATATCAGCTATATAGTAAAGGTGGAAGAACCACACAAGGTTCATGAATGAACCTTCTAGACCCATGTACTGCTTTCGCTGCGCCTCTAAGGCACATACTGTGTTTTGGCTTAGTTGTAGAATTTACAGTGATCACATACTGAGAACATTTCCAGCTCACCGCTTCACTTAATCAAAGTGATCGCAAATCCAGAATGTAGCTCCCACTCGCCTTCATAAGATTGAGGATACACGCCTGTATATCTACATTTATCCGATTCCATGTTTTGATAAACTATGAAACCATCCTTAAACTGTTTAAGGATTTTCTCGACATTCACCAGATTTACTTTCATACTTGCTCATGACTCTTCGCGGACTATGAACATCTGGCATCATCTTTCACCTTATCTTTAGGACGATAAATCTTGAGAACACCGGCTAGCAGTATCTCCTGTCGCGATCTATGCTAAACTCTTTTAGCATCAATCTATATAGGTAAACTATAATCTAACATCAGTTAAATCGATCACTATATATTCATATTTCTAAAAATAAGAACTGCTAATCCAAGTGCTTTCGTAAAGACCTTGAACTACCAAACATTAATTGACTGTGACAGGAGGTGATAATTACTGAGAAAGATATCCAATACCTTACTCAAAGACATAACACACTCCCACTATCCCTCTTGCACATTGGGCATATCCCTTCTTTTGACTAAGTCAAACTCCTTTGATTGTCAAACAAAGAAATCGTCTAAAGAAACTGGTTTGAGTCCATAAATGGATCTCGTGGGCTCGTATATCATGTTATCATCTATGAACATCGAGATGTTTGCCCAACGTCTTCAACACTATCATATAGCCATGATACGAACTTATAACAAGCATAGTCTGAATAGAACTGGGCTCAGCTGGCAGCATAAAGATAATTACAAGGTTTAAACCCCGTACACTTCAGCTGTCACTATAGCCTTATGGTAATCATATTACTATCCTGTCAGCCTTTCAGGGACATTCCCTCTAGGTAAGACATACTAGGTTCACAACCTGGTTGTCACTGATGGAATCTAATTTAAATATTATGGCTCCTGGCCATATCTCTCAATCTTGCCTCTCAAACATTCCTTCATAAGTCGTGATATATTCATTCTTCCAGATGAACACATCAGCAGCCTTTATCAGGCCACAGACTTATAGAACATTTGTGTGCACTGAGCAGTGTTGTACACCTCATCATTATGTGGCTTCTACTCACGTTCCTATGGTTGAATTTCTCCTTGTGGTTCTCAAACACTTTTAAGATCTCACTTACTCCCACTATCTCTTATGGAAGAAATACCTCCTCTCGAAGATAGCATGTTGGAGACAAACATTTTGTTCCGTGGGAAAGTAGACAATATCTAGCGTACTTGCTAAGATATTCAAGTAGCATATGTCGTACTAGGCTCCAAGCCTTTCTGACTTTGCCTATGACAAATTCAAATCATCGGTTAAGATAGATTCGACATTATACCCTTCCATATCTAATATGGAAATTATTCAACCCTATTCTTTGGAACTCGGTTAAGTATGTGTTTTGATTAAGGGTACTATCCCAAACCGGGTAAGGGATTCTTTGCATGGCTTACATCACAACTTTATCGTATAAAATGTCGCTTACATTTCGGAACCTCAATCCGATCACGCATCTCAAAATGATATCCTTTTAGGGAGAATCTGATTCCTTTTCAGACGTCTTCTGAAACACCCTCTAGTTATTAATTGCTTCAATCCAATTGAAGATTAATTCCTAAATTTCATTTATCTTATATTTGTACTAGCTCAAACATTTCGGGCTTTCAGAATTGTCGTACTTCAATAAGTACATTCAACTATCTTTAAAATAGTTCAAGAGAGAGATAAACAATTATTTATGGTACAAATTGTCATAAGCCTACAAACATCAATATGTTTAGGCTTTAGTCAATTTTTTAGATTTTATAACCATTTTCATAAAATGGTATTTTAGTCCTCATTGGATAAGATACGTATAACCCACATGATTCATAATCATGTGGTTCAGCATCATCAGAATGACGTTTGATTACACGCTTCCCTTCCTTAGAGACTATGTCTAGAACAGCCACAAAATCAAGGATAACGACCATACAATAGTTAGTTGAGATTTTTCACCTATATCAACTATATAGTGACATTAATCTAGTATGTCAGATTCAGTCACCTTTCAACTTTATCGGAATTACATTTATTCCTTACAATTGAATATGTCTACTAAATCCTAACAAGTAACTGAAAATCATGTTCTTTATAAGAACCGAAACATAATAACATTTATTTAGTTCCCTTATCAGTTTACTAGATTCAGAATATGGTAAGTGTTACAACGTTTGCTTCACCTTTCAAGTCTGTATTTAATCTTTCTAATTGAATCACACTCGTAGGATATCATATATCCGAAAGTTGACTTGAATTTAGATAGATTTATCTCAACGTGCTTGCCTGAAATAGAGACTTCAATAAGTTCTCTTATTTAAGCACATGCCCTGATTTTCCATTTTAATCCTTCAAGCTCTTGTAAATATTTCTTAATTTGGTCTTCAAAAGACTTAAGAAAAATCACAAGAATCGTGTCTTTCAATTTTCTTTCATAAAGAAAATCCAACGTTTGTTAAATAGTCTATTTAACCTTTTGAATCATATTCAAAACATGAACTATTTAATTTTCTTTCAAGCAATGATTAAAGAATTAAGTCGATACTTAAATCTTACAATTTTGAAAACAACTTTTCCAAAAATTCGACGTGGTCATCCTAATCCAATCCATCTAATGTTTGAATAATCATCATCGTATGACGGAGTGACCTATTGGCTATCGTTATGTCCAATATGTAAGCTTCCGTTAATAAATAAAGTCTTAGAGGACTCCATCAAATATGTAGCCTCCTTGTCTTCAACTACTAAAACGCGATTGCTCGTGTCATTGCTTATTTTAAAAGGATTAAAATTACTTAACCAACTTGAGAACATTTCTCAAAAGGTAACAGTCATATTTTGGTTTTTCTAATCGAAAATTAAAATATAAATATAATTCTCTAAAAATACAACAAAAAATAAAGAAATAAAAGAGTGTTGTTGATTATACATGCAATATTAATGATGATTTTTGAGATTATGATTTTGGTCCCATTAGTCAACTACTCCCAATTGACTTTCAAGAATCTTTCAAAATTCTTTAGTGGCCAAGATCCCATCTAGTTAACCCGATTCCCGACGAGGGCCGATCAACCGGAATAATTCAAAAGGTAGGCAACACTTTACCAATCACATCTTAATGTGACTCTTAGTGGTTGACTAGTCAACTTTTTGACAATTCACATCTTATGTGATAGTCAACCTATTGTCTCTAAAATCAGACGGTCCTGACGAAGGCCAATCACCGCAAGATTCTTAGTCGAGTCGTAACCCAAATATTAAAGAGATCTCATAACGATCATATCTCGATAATGATGATATACCCGAGGTAGGTCAACTCCAGACGAGGGCCGATCAGTTGGGTCTGAACAAGGGCTCTTCACCTAGACCCGGCCAAATGGTGCAACCGGACTGGACCGGAACCGGAACCGGCGGTGTTGATTCTGACCGATTTGGGCCGGTTTGGCGAACCGGCGGTTGGAGTGAACCGGCGGTTGGAAAACCGGCGGTTGGAGGTTCAAAACCGGCAGTTGCCGGTTGGTGCCGGTTCACGGTTCACCCGGTTTGCTCCCGGTTCAGATCACGGTTCAGGCGGCACGGTTTTAAAATTTCATAATTTTTTTTCATTTTCAAATAATACTTATTATTTTCACTACAATAACAAATTATTATTCTTTTCACTATAATTACAAAAGCGAATGTAATATATTTTTTTTATAAATAGTTTTCTATTCGGTTTTAAATATAATATTAATATTGTGTTATTTTATTTATATGTAAATAATGTATTTTGAAAAATTATGTTATTTTTTCAACGCTTGTACCGGCAATTCGGTTGCTTGTGTATCTTTTATATGTGATCGTGTCGGAGGCACAACACATATAAAAAAATCAAAGCGAACGTAGTTCTTATTGTTTATTTTTTAGTCTTTTATAGTTTGTTGTAAAGGTTTTTATAGTTATTTTTATTATTGTTTTTTTTTAAAAGTCTTTTATAGTGTTTTTTATAAGTTTTTTTTAGTCGGTTTTAAGTATACGTTGATTATAAATGTTGTTTTATTAAATATTATGTGTGATATATTGTGTTGTTTTTCTTATATGCAAACTGTGTTACTTTTTCAACGCATGTACTGGTAATTCGGTTGCCTACGTATCTTTTATATGTAATCGTGTCGGAGGCACAACACATATAAAAAAAATCAAAGCGAACGTAGTTCTTATTGAGAGGAGATGTAAGAAATGAGTAGAAGATGTAAGAATTGGGAAGAGATTGGTGTAGAATTTTTGAAATGGAATGGGGTAGTATTTATAGGAATTTTTTTGAGGTGTTTGGGAGGAGGAGGAGGAAAAAAATAAAAATTAGTCGTTGCAATTATAGCCGTTGGGCCGGTTCAACCGCCGGTTCCGGTTCCAACCGCCGGTTCCGGTCCGGTTTCGGTTCCAAAAAATCCCCAACCGGCCCCCAACTGTCCAACCGGCGGTTGACCAAACTGCCGGTTCCGGTTCCAACCGGCGGTTACGGTTTGGTTTGGCCAGGTCTATCTTCACCGTCATTATAATATTGGGAGACAAATATAACTCGATTTTTGTTGTGGGAGTGATTTTTAGATTAATTCACTTAATTAATTTTATTTAATTACGGTCTCATATATTACATGCATATTACTACAATATCATATAAAGTAAAAGATACACAACATTCCGCACACAAAATAACCGGTATGATCATGGACTTTTCGTAGATGCGGTTTCGAATACAAACTGACGAAACCACAACTAAGGGTAGCCGCAACCACTAATGGATCTTTGACATGCACCATCTCCATGGATCTTTATCGCCTTTCTTTTGGTTTTCATCTTTGTCTTCAATTTGTTTTACATAAAAATCTATCTAATAAATTTTACACCCGCCGCACACGGGGGGAGCTAACGGGAGTGGGATAATGCAGAAATAAAACTAGGTCATGTTCTTCATAACGGCCTAGCACAACAATAAAAACAACAGAAAATTAGCAATCACATCTATCCTATTGGTCGAGTCCATGATCAATCGGGGTCCATATAATCATAATATATCTACTATCTAATCCATACAATCAACATCTTATGAAAAAAGATAAAATTTAAATTTTAACTACTTGCGTCTTATAGCATCCAATCAATTAATTATTCAACGTTTAATTAATTAATAGCTTTAATCGAAATAATATTAACCATTAATAATAAATCGATTTTAATTTTAATTTTTCTAATTTAAAACTATTTAAATAAAATTAAAATCAAGTGATTCTCTTTTGTTTCTTTACTTTTGATTCTTAATCAAAAGGAAGCCTTTGGTTTGGTCCAAACCAAATTTAAAGGCATCCTGGGCCATTTCTAAAAATTAAATATTTTGGAGACGGCCTAGGCCTGTACGCCTTTTTCAAAATCAAATATTTTGGAAGAGGCCTAGGCTTACTCCAAAAATTTAGAATGACCTAGATTTGGTTCATAACCAAAACATATTTCTTCCCAACAATTTGGGTGATGCCACATGGCTCCCAATGGCCAAACTATTTGAGCTATTGGTTAATCTATTGGATCTAATTTACTACGCGAATAAAAGATGCTTATTGCTTAAGCTCGAAGACCCTCTCGGATACCACTATTAGGAAATCAATCGAGTAGCGCAGCGGAATTTAAAAATTGATTTCCCGATCCAGGATCGTCTACGTTTAAACAATAAACATATAAGAGAGGGGACGGTACTATTACCTTGGTTGATCTAAAAGATCGACGCTTTGACCATCCGGTAGGAGTAGATGTGCGCGAGCCGTCCAAGCGTCCGGCCTCTACCAGTTATCCACACGAGCACCTCGTCCAATCATCTCCCCAACTGATTGAGATTAGCTTCTAGTAGATTAATGAGAGAGAACATTTTCCTAATAAAATAAATAAAATCCCTAAGATTGATTTATCTCAATTAATTTAAGGGACAATCATTCAAAAGGACACATATTGGACTTAATTAGTTAAAAAGGACACCCAAAACAAACACTTAGTTATAAAGACAAAAATTAGATAGATAGACCCAAATACCCTTAATAAAGAAAAAAACAAAAAACAAAAAAGAGAGGAATAGGCGCGCTGAACGATTGTTTATTTTTGTTTGGAAACCAACGCTGTCGTTGATGTGTTTTACTCTTTTTTCTTTTTTTTTTCTGGACATTGAAGGCTTCTTTTTTTTTGGACGGTGAAATTTTATTTTTTTCTTTTTTTTTTATTGACCACCGCGGTGCCGTGACCACCGTGATGTAGTAACCACCCCGGATGTACTGACCACCCCCGATGCACTGACTACCGCGCTGCAGTGACCACCCCCGATGCATTAACCACCGCGATGCAGTGACCACCGCGATGCATTGACCACCGTGATTCATTGACCACCCCGATGCATTGGCCACCGTGATGCAGTGACCACCGCGATGCATTGACCACCGCGATTCATTGACCACCCCGATACATTGACCACCGCGATGCATTGACATCGGCAATCATATATGCAGTGACATCAACATTTTATGCAGTGACATCGGAAATCAGATATGTAGTGACTTCAACATTTTATGCAGTGACATCAGCAATCATATATGAATGACATCAACAATTTATGTAGTGATATCGGCAATCATATATGCAGAGACATTTCGATGAAGTGACACCGTGATGCAGTGGCCACCCCAATGCATAGACACCGCGATAAAGTGGCCAACCCCGTTGCAAAAACCATCGGGATGCAGTGACATTTGATAAAGCAACACCGTGATGACATTTGATATTTGTCCGATATAATTTCATAAAATCGATTTCTTTTCTCCATAAGATCGACTTCAAATGGCTATATATTTTCATATAAAACTACGATCAACATAAATCTTTCACCTAAATTCATATTTTTATGCAGTGGCATTGGCAATCATATATGCAGTGACATCGGCAATCATATATGCAGTGACATCGGCAATCATATATGCGTGACATCAACAATTTATACAGTGACATCTGCAATCAGATATGCAGTGACATCGACATTTTATGCACAGTGACATCATCAATCATATATGAATGACATCAACAATTTATGTAGTGACATCGGCAATCAAATATGCAGTGACATAAGCATTTTTGTTGAACTTTTTGTCCCGAAATTAGAAAGATTTTTCAGGGGAAATCGAGCTTATGAGCCGCGTCGAGCTATATCGAGTACTTAGACAGTCGAGTTCGATGTTGCCTTTTTATGCCTCAATCGAGCCCAAACTTTTTTAGTCGATTCGAGCTTGAGCCCTAGGGAGTATCGAATAACACACAATAACACCAATGAAGTGACATCAGCACCCAAATTGCAAAAACAAAAACTTTGTAAATTGTATATGCAATGACATAGATGTCACTGCATCAATTCTCTAACTGTAAAAATGCAGATCAATATCACCGCATCAATTTTATTCCAAATCATACACAAACCCATCATCAATGTATAGCTTTTCTTTCTTTGTTTTAAGGTGATGCATGTTAAACTAATTGATCATTATTACATCATGATCAACGGCGTCGATACACGATGTGACACTCGTTGTGTCACAACGGTTGTGTCCGGATCATTATTCAAAAAAAAGAAAGGAAAAAATTAAATATTATCCAAAGCCTTTCATAATCATACCAAAGCATCCAACTTTTATTTCTATTTTTTCACATTTCCAATACATTAGAATTTAGAAAGCTTTCCGGCATAAACAATGGAAAACCATTAAGGTTGCTCCAAACCTTTAACCTTTTCACTGCAATCTGCCAACATCAATGGTGGAAACAAATAGTCATTTTGGTTTTGAATTTGAATTTGTGCATTAAATTTAAATTAAAGATGCAGCCTGGCTTGTGCATTACCTGGGATCCATCCCAGAGCTGACCCCAATAAACACTTCCGAATCCACCTTCTCCGAGCTTGTTATCGTAATTGAAATTGTTAGTAGATGAATGCAGCTCTTTTAACGAAAATATCCTCCATTTTAGCAGTTTTTTCCCTTTGCTGCATTTCAATAACTTTCCACGCTGAAGCACGAGCAATATAATTCTCTGAGTAAAACAACAGAGCAAAAGAAAGTAGCTAAAATTTCCTGACCCCATTTAAGCATTGAAATTGACATACTCCCAAAAATTGTCATCAATTATCAAGTGAACTACTGAATAGTGCTCAAAGAATGAAATCAAACATCTTTGGCAAGATTTCAGATAGCCAAGTAAACCACATAAATGACAATGCAACAGAGAAATATCCATAAATAACACATCTTTTTATTAAGGAACCATTATATTTTAACGTACAAATATTAATAATTTTGTCATACAACTATTAACATGATAATGCAACAAAAAAAAGAAAAAGAAAATGAAAATGGCTACCCGTTATTGAAACGGAGAAGATCAAAGGATGGAGAAAGCCCAGAAATAAGAAATAAGAACAAAGGATGGAGAAGCCAATTTCTTCTTACCCGGAGCTTTCTCAGCGGCAGGTGTCTTCTCCGCTGCAGGTGCCAATTTCTTCTCTTTTTGGTGCCATCGTCGTGAACTGAACAAGAACCGGAAGAAAAGCTGGGGGATTTCAAAGAAAGGGTAATTTAGTAAAGTCAGAAAAAAAAAAAGTCCTTATAACTAATGATCTTTTAAACGTGTCCTAAGTGCATAATTAAATCCCAAAACACGTCCTTATAAACAAATAACACTTAATTTAATATCTCATATTAAATATTTCCAAGATATTTGTCATTATCTAATATTGACTATCTTTATCTTATTACCATAAATCTATTTTTTCAAAATCAATTAATATCCAATATTAATTTTATGGTAATCTTATTAATTAAATTGCACAATTCAAATGTATGCTATATACTAGAAACTGTGCCTCATATAGCCATGATTGGCATCCGGAATATTCTTTAATTAATATAATACTACGATTAATTAATTTGCAAAATACATGTATATCATATATACATATTTCGAAATTATGTATCTATATACATATTTAGTTAATCAACATAATTAATATCTCGTATTATATTTATTCATAAATAAATACCACCATATTAATTTACCAGTATAACATTTATAGAATGAGATAAACTTTCCTTATTTGGTCATCAACTATAACCACATTTTAATCCGACTCGATGTTCATATGTGTGTGACCCGATAGGCTTCTAAATATGTTGGCCGTAGACATAAAGTACAATTACGAAAATGCCCTTCACCTCTAACGATCATGGATAGCGTCTAGCAACACGTCCATGACCCCCAATCATCGGAAGAGTCAATACGCAATGACTACTACCTTTCATGTGCTCGGTTAGCGTGTAAGTAGAATCCTATCGCTGTAATAATATTGATACGGTCGTACGTCAAGTGTCAAGCAATGACAACCGTATCTTATAATCTGGATATCATGCTCTCTCGAAGTAACTCATTTACTTCCACTTTGCAAAGATTCACGAGAGTAAGACATTCCTTATAAGAAGTCCCTTCCAGATATTCACCCCTATTCATATGGTACGCGATTCCCAGACGACCAAACATGTATACTCCGTATGCTTCAGTATCACACTCAATCACTATCGCATAATCGCCCCATGGTTAGGGGAAACCTCAATAGTGTCAAAGCATGACAATCCACACCGTGATGCCATGTAGACTCCGGTCTTAAGGATAATTCCACAACTGCCACATAGTGTGACACTTAACAGTGTAAGTGGGTCTGTCTAACGTACGCATTCCCTAATACACATCCACGTGCAGTCCAAGTGTCTATACACTTCGATAGACGAGATCTATCCCTGCCCTTAAAGACATAAGACATCTAATACGTGCTAGTTTGTTCGTACTATTAATGCCCTGTTTAATAGTATCAGCCTAGAGACATTTAAGTATCAAACTTATTAAAGTTATTAGAAATCTCATCAACCATAATCGTCTATCATGGTTTCTTTATCACAGTTTAATACTAAGGACGTTATCATATAACAATTCATAATTGGTTCTTTAAAAGAACAAATATATGACAACAAAAAAGCTATTTATTATACATGTATAATCATAAAGAAATAGTAGAAATGATCCGACCCGATCGGATCCGGTCCAACCCGATTGGGTTTTAAGACACTATTTCAACATGAAGCTCTTTGGTGGATGTGGGAAACAACTACTTTGTGTTCTATCTTCATTGAAACACTTTGAAGGTTAGATGAAAGCTCCTAATTTCGAGTTCATATATTGAGTTAGGTAAATTCTTAATCTTTACTTTGATTTAATTGTTCTTATTGTTATGAACTAGCTTTAACATGTTGGTAGTTATAACTATGAGTGGCTAGTCCCTTACTAGCTAAGATGATGTAGTAATGATAGTTAATCCCCTTGGTTGTTTGGAATTGATTGTTTATGTTGCTAGTTTATCTTGTGTTGAATTTCTTCTTACTTGCATTGTTTTCCATTATGTATGTTTGAGTAATTATCCTACATACGCACCTACACAACTAGTAGACACTGAATGGAGACGTTAGTTATGAGAAGAGGGTAAGAAGAACGGAAGGTAGCATCGACCATAGTTGCATGTTTATACAGGTTCTTGCTGACCCCTCTTCGAACTTCGGGAATCGGGCAATTAAAAGAATCAATTGAAGGCATTTTTCTACAGAGTCATAGGTTCACCCATTAAGAACCATTTATAGTTCTTTTTATGTTCATAGTTGCTCGTTTATGGAGGTTTTTGAATTATGTTTTGTTTTGTATATGGATATTTTACTGAGTTTTTGTTTTTGTGCACTTCTCCAGATGGGGCGAGATCCTTTTTTATAAATGAGTCAATGATGTGGGTTAGCCTCTAGCAGGACAAATGTAGTGAAAATAGATGCATTTCTGATTTATTCTCCTTAGTAGTGTTGATATACCACTCTTGATTGTTGCCCGTTTATGAAAACTTGAAAAAACTATGTAAGATATTTGATGTTGACTTTTCAGATAAGAAATTTTTGTGAATGCTACTGAGAAATTCTAGGTTGACTAATCGGGTTAATGCAGAGAACTCTGAATTCCAGGTTGAAGTTTATCAGGTACTGAATATCATTATTATTATTAGCTAATGGATATCAGCTAAGTTTATCAACTTATTATGTGATTTATGTATTGTTTTTTTTCAAGATGTAAGAAAGTCCTTATTCCATGAAGGTGGAGATGAACTTTCAAATATATCTATTTATTTATTTTGTTGGTTTCTTCAATATGTAAGAAAATCATTTCACATATGTTATCATATCCCATGAAGGTGGATATTAACTTTCAAATTTATCTATTGGTGGAGTTACATTGCATTTGGGTTTCTATTTCTTATCATTCTCTTTCACGTGCTCCATTATTTCCAACATTTCTACTTATTTTCAAGTTTATTTCATTGTTTGATCGATGAAGTTAGAATTTAAAAAGAGAAATGTTTAGGCATCAACAAAGTACCACAACACACTTTTACTCCATTGATTTTTATGGGACTCATATTAATCAATAGCTTCCACATGATCATAATCAATGGTCCAAAAGTGTGTTGAGCATTTTCGTGTGGCATTATCACTACTATTTAAAGAATACTTCTTTTTTAGTTCAACTCCATTCATATGGCATCCTGATGAATACTGTCATCAATTTTTTTCTGTGTGTGTGCAAGTTTTGATTTTGTATTGAAGGTTGACCAATTATGTTGATTAGGAAATTTGGTTGAATATTTTTTACAGATTCATGGATGATCCTTTTTGCTTCTGTGAGTGTTATTCGACCTTTTGCTGGTGGTGAGATATGTTGCGGTTTTTTTTTCTTCCAGCAATCTGATATGCATATTACATAATAATGCTATGCAAGGATGGTCTGCCAGAGACATGTGCATTATGGTCGTATATTCTGTTATGATTTATAAGCGAACATTATGTTTTTTCTTTCCTTGCAGATCGTTCAATAATTGTCCATTCCATATATGGGTATAGAGACATAGTATGGCCATAGTTCTTCCAAAATTTCATCACCAAGAGGAGAAAATTAACACATTTACATAAATGTCTCATTCATTTTCCTACTTGCTTTTTTATGTATGGACTCGTGTCAATTGTCTTCATATTTCTTTACTGCTGTATATTATTCGTTACTCTTACGTACACTAAATATAATGACCTTAAACATACGCAATGTAGATGGTTTTTCACCGTGACTTCTGAGTTCTAATTAAACATTTGTGTTAAAATATGTATTCATTTTTTCCCTAAAAAAATGTAATCATTTTCATTCAACTCATTTTTTAATTTTACTTTCTTCCGTGCAACGCACGGGTTTTCCTACTAGTATATATATATATAATTGTATTAGAATATTTTATTTTTTCAGAGGTAGTAATAAATTAATTTCTAAAAGGGTTGAACGATTATTAGTGATGTTTACTTTTTACCTGCCCAGAAGAAACAGTTATTTGCCCTCTATTAATTAGCCTGAAATTTTAGCCAAAGGTTGTTTAAAATAGTATTTTAAATTAGAACCTTCCACAAAGAATTCAATTTTTTTTTCTTTTCAAACCATTAACCTTCACATTTTCAAAAAAAGAATCAATTATTATAGTCATAATTTTCTTATATAAATGATTCACCAGGATGTATCCATTGTTTCATCTTCTTCAACTTGAAAAAATGGCTTCTATTTCTTCCATTACAACTTCTTTTTCTATTTTTCTGATTTTTCTACCATTACTTACACAACAAGATTTCATACCCCCGATTCTCTCACCATTTTTCGGTATTAATTTCTTTCTTTCTCCCCTTATAAGTTCATGAATATTTGATGAATCTATCCATAAAACTGCCATATAGAATTCAGATCCTCTGCACTGTACAACACCGTGTTTTAACTATGGAAGGTCCAAAACAATGTCGTCTTAGTCTCTTTTATTTGGTGGAAAAGATGCTTCAAATTAACGACATCGTTTTGGACCATCCATGGCCGGAAGGCCCGGAACGCAGTGTTGTGTTATTCACAGTAGAGGATCCGGGCTCCTCCAGACTTAATGTACGTTACACTGAATGTTATTACGTGAATCTAAAGTTTGGTTAACTAAGTGTGCCTTGTATTTAATTAACTTTTGAGTTATAATTTATGTGATTTTAGTTATATACTATGTTTTTTTTTGGGAGTCATTTATGACTATAATTAATATATGTGTACAGAAAATGTATGCAATGATGTGGAATGTGGAGAGGGGACCTGTGAAAAAGCAATAGGACAGCCATTTAACTTTGTTTGCAATTGTCAAAGTGGTTGGAAAAGACTTCGTGAAGGAGATGAAACTAATTTGCAGTTTCTTCCGTGCATTATTCCTGAATGTAAGCTTTCTTCAAGTACTCACTAGTTGATCGAATGCATGTGTAAATGATAGTTGTGTTCGTGGGGTTGTGAATGTATTGTTAGACTCCTGACAAATCAAAATCAATTATACAAGAGTACGTAAAATTACAACAACACAAAATAATGCAAAATCAAATAAAAGACTCACAAATCGAGGCGAGTGTGTGCCCACGGTGCTAGCAATTGTCTTTCAGGATACAACGGTTTACCTGTTCGATGTAGTGGCGCTTCAAACATCCAACAAACGGCGAACTCTTCCGTTGTCCCGATATTTTTTTCGATAAAATGAAAACTCATTCACTATACGAGATGAAAATGTAGTAGTATAATACTTGGTGAAAAAAATCTTATGGCCACTAAGAGTATGGCCATTAATGGACATTTTCTCCAACATGTATCACTTTCTATCTAGCTAGGCTCATGAAATCGGTTGTACGTCTCGGCCATCTGGCCGTGCTCGAAAACGATAGGTATAAGATCGTACATACATCTTCATAAATATAACTTTGACACAAAGCCGTGGGTCGTGGACCCGGCCACCGGTCGATCAATCGTTGTAAATGATAGCTGTGTTTCAAGAGTACTTGTGAAAATATCGTTTTCTCGTCTTAATTTGCAGGTTCTCTTGACTATTCTTGCATGCCAGCTCCTCCTCTAGCTCCAGCTGTTCAGTATAATCTATCATTTTTCGACCGTAATTAATTAATCCCTTAATTTTCACATAACAGTATATTATATTTGTTTGTCATTTAAATAAGTTCAATTGGCCCACAATCTATAATTTAAGCAATTAAATTTGCTTCATGTATGATTTACAGCATGCCATTGGATGTATTGTGGAGAAGGAACTTGCACAAAAATTTCAACATATACACATACATGTCAATGCAATCCTGGTTACTCAAATCTTCTTGATTTTCCAGCTTATCCTTGCTTTGGCCAGTGTAAGAATTATTATTATATATTAAACCCCGAGTTTTATATGTTTAAGTTGTAATTAGTATTGATTTTTATAGATTATTGAGGTTGAAATTTGTGTATTTTCACTTATATTTGTGATGAAGGTTCTTTGGGATCTGATTGTGCAAATCTTGGAATTAAAGTAGACAAAATGCCGTCGTCGTCGTCATCATCAACAACTTCGACGACGCCTAATTCGTTCGCCTCAAACGATTTCAATCGGGGTATGACTCAAGATTCACACTTCGTAATTTTCTTTTCGAGCAAATTGTTTCATTATATCTGTTATTTTAACACTTCATGTTTTAGATATATTATTTGCCATTTTACAAAAATCAGTGGAATATCTAAAACTATACATCTTTTGTCACAATTTGTTGCTATAATAAAATAAAATATTAATTGATGCCAGAAAGAATTGACAATTTTGTTCATATAATACAAGAGGGGTGTTTTTATTTTGAATTAAACATGTAAAAAGAAAAATAGTAACATCCTTTTATTTGCAGGGCCATTATATATTTTCTTGACCACAAATGCAAGAAAACATACTTTAAAATTGACGTAGACCTTGGGTTTGGTCTTATATGGCTAAGTCAATTTGAAAAGAAAAAAAAAAGAAAATAATCATCCCCCTCCCCCCTCCCCAAGAGGTGTACACGGATACAGAAAATCCGAAAACCGAACCGAACCAGGGTAATTCGATTCGGTTTGGTTCGGTTAATGAGTGCTACGGTTTGGTTTCGGTATTCAAAATGGAAAAACCGAAATTTTCGGTTCGGCTACGGTTTAGTGCTGTAAATTATCCGAACCGAACCGAAAACCAAACCGTTTATATCTGAACCGAAACCGAACCGAAATCAAATAGAAAAATCCAAACCTTATAACCATATAGTGAATCAAACTGTTGTAATTGCATAATTTGGATGAAATTTGGTTATTTCGGTTGGTTTTTCTGATAATCAACCGGTTATTTCGGTTCGGTTCAATTCTGTTATCTCTAATTATTTATTTTTTTATTTTATTTCGGTTTTTCAGTTAACCGACCGAACAACCGGTTATTTCGGTTCGGTTCGGTTTCTGTTCGGATTTTCAATTAACCGAAAATTTCTATTCGGTTTCGGTTACGGCCATTAACCGATCCGAACCGAACCGTGTACACCCCTACCCTCCTCCTCCCCCTCCTCCTCCCCCCTCAATTCAATATTTAATATGATAGCTTAATTTACATTGTTAAAGGGTTTCTACTTTTACACATGTGAGAATTAATGTAAACAAACAAAATTTCAAATTTATTTCTTGATTCAAGTCGAAAATTTTTATGTTTAAACTACGGCTGTAAATGAGCTGGACTACTCGTGAGCTACTCCTACTTGACTCGCAAGAGAGATCGGCTCGATTCGGTTTTTTTCGAGATCGAGCTCGAGTCGAGCTACTCGAATAATTAATCGAGCCGAGCTTCAGTTTAAAAATATATTAATCGAGTAGCTCGCGAGCTTAATCGAGCTTGATTAAATACTTATTTAATTAATAAATTTATTATAAAATATTATTTTTCATAATTTTCGAGTCGAGCTCGATCTTGCCATATTTCATTAAAAATTAAATGAATTCTAGGAAAATAATCGAGCTTATGAGCCGAGTCAAGCTATATCGAGTACTTAACGAGTCGAGTTCGATCTTGATTTTTTAAGGCTCGATCGAATTCGAGCTGAGTTTTTTGAGCCTGAACTTTTTTAGTCGAGTCGAGCTCGAGCCCTAGAGAGTATTGAGTCGACTCGGCTCGATTACACTCCTAGTTTAAACGGGCATGATTTTTTTATTTTGTTTTTCCTTTTTTTTGAGATTGACAAGATTTGCTGCTAACGCGGTTCGAACACTGGTCTTCATGATCGATTATAGTCTAGCTCAACACTAGACCAATGCACTTTATGCGAGATTGATTAATTTACCTTATACATATTCAGGATCTTCGTAATTAGAGATCAAATTGAGTTTCTTTGTTTTTTATAACGGACATAATAAATGTAATTTAACAACTATTCCGCTTTAAATATAAAAAGAAAATAAAAAACAAAAAAAACAAAAAAAAAAAACCCTATTCCGAATCGGTTTGTATATGTTTTGATTGTTATAATATATTTATTTATTTTTATTTAATTTCTTGGCAGCTATCTCGATTTTCCCAGGAAAGCTAATTCAATGGATGGGGTTCATATTAATATTTGGTGTAGTGTTATTTAGGAAATAGTTACATTTTAATTGACCCTATCTAATTATGTTGATCACAGAGTTGTAGTATAATATTTATCTAATGTTGTATGGTTACTTTTACTTTTGTGTCTATGAGACTTTATGTCACTAGACTTTAATTTCAACTATTTGTACAAATAGTACTTAGGAGGGCTATTTGGTCATCTTCACCCATTATAAATAAACATTAGTATTATGTTTTATAACTGGATTACTTATTCAGTTTGTCTGTTCAAATTAAAACGACTGTCATTTTACTTGAATTTGGTGTCTCTCATGCAATGCCATTAAACATAAAAGATATGCTTTGTATAACATTTGAGTTAAACATAAAATATGCCCCGCTCTCCCTCTCCCCCTCCTAGTTTTAAACACTGCTGTGGTGCCTCATGTAGATTGTCGGCCCATAGATACTTTGTTGAGGTGTCCTTCAAGGGCACCCGTATTTTAAAGGTATATCATGTAGATGAATGTTAATATAATTGTTAATCCTCACGCATTCAATCCCCTCCACATAAATATACCTGTAAAATCATAGTTATACCATAACTCCCCTGTCAAAGGTTCTAATTTTGCAGCTATAAAATACCATCATCTTAAAATGACATATTACAACAAAGCTAGCTAGCTTAGCAAGTATTTGAGGATGAGAAAAATATTCATGTGTACATAGAATCATTCCCACCAACTGCCATGAATTCAACAAATCTACATAAAATAATGTTGATACTAACATAATAGTACTACTTTTGAAGACGCCATAGCCTAGTTCCAACTTTTACCTACAACATCTCAACCCAAGCATCTCGAGAAACTTTTAGGCGGTAATGCTTGTCTTTTTACACAATAAAACGTGAGCGTTTTTAATGTGGTAGGGTAGCTACGCATGCAGAGTGACCACCTATGAATTTCCCGAGAAAGTTGCCCAATCATCGGTGTGTCTAGAAGTTTATACCTACATCTCAACGAAAGTATCCTGGGAAACTTTTTAGGTGGTCACACTCGTCTTTTACACGGTAAAAGACTAAATTACAATTTTGGTCCTGTAACTGGACACGTTTTTCGATCTTGGTCCTGGTTTTTCTCCGGCGACAATTTTAGTCCTATAAGTGGTCTTTTTTTTGCAAAAATATTCCTGAACGCTTGAAAACGCTGACTGGACAACTTTTCCAGCCAAAAAAATTGCCATGTCATCCGAAATTGACACGTTAGCGAACTTTCCACTTCAGCGTTTTCTTGCAAAGAAACAAAATATTTCTTCTAAAGGGGGATTCGAACCCACAACCTAAGACGAAAAATCCTTAGCCTTGACCATCTAAGATACAACAATACTTGTTGAGTAAGAGACAACATATAACCTAAATACACATTCAATATAAAAATATTATAGAGAATCTAATGATAGTATGATACAAACAGTTTTACTTTTTTGTAAAGTATAGATAGTATTTGTTACACGTGGTGATCGTTTATTGAATGTTTATTTTAAGTAATTAATATGGTAGGTTTTAATTTTTTTTTATTTTTTTTTTATGTATAATATATATATTGTAAAATGCATTTGACTTAATATATGCTTTTTTTCCCTTAAATTTGTTGATTAAGGTGGTTATGCTCAAATTTCTGAATAATATTATTGTTACAACCACTCTAATATATGTTATGTGACATTTTAGCATCTCGTAATTTAATGAACCATTCTGACACACCGAATCATGCAATGTTATGTGACAATAGTACTATATACTTTGATGAAATGTAATATCATTCGATGTTTTAGTGTTACATCATATTACAGTTAATTGTAGTTTCAGACTGATAGTAACAGTATCGTCAACTATAATCAGAGAAATTAATATTTTCTTTTGTCAAGGACTTGCTTTTGTTTCATGAGAATAATAAAAATTAATACATTCATTTTAACGTTTCATTTGTTAATTTAATTAATTATTAAGTTAAGTGACTATGAAAAAGAGTTGGAAGAAATGAAGAACATGACATGACAAGAATATGTTGCATATTTACGAAAAAAAACATAATAAAAAAAATTACAATAAAAAATTAAGAACCTCCCATATTACTTAAAATAAACATTCAATAAATGTATTACAACGTGTAACACATATCTATACTTTATAAGAAAATAAAATTGTTTGTATCATTAGATTTTCTATAATATTTTTATATTGAATGTGTCCTTAATTAATATGTTGTCTCTTAAACAACAAATATTTTTGTAGCTTAGATGGTCAAGGCTAAGGATTTTTATTCTTAGGTTATGGGTTCGAATCCCTTTAAAAGAAACATTTTACTCCCTCCGTCTCATTTTGTTTGGGACATTTAACTTTTCAACCGCTTATGAAACGTTTAATTAATCCTTCGAATTTCATCAAATGATCTAATACTTTTTACATTTATGTACTTTAAGTTTCACTTTATCAAAACCTTTATAATATTACATCAATTAAAGAAATTCCAAGGATTAATTAGACTTTTCGTAAACTTTTTGTTTGGGACATTTGACTTTTCAACCGCTTACGAAAAGTCTAATTAATCCTTCGAATTTCATCAAATGATCTAATACTTTTTACATTTATGTACTTTAAGTTTCACTTTATCATAACCCTAATAATATTACATCAATTAACGAAATTCCAAGGATTAATTATACTTTTCGTAAGCGGCTGAAATAGTGAAATGTCCCAAACAAAATGGGACGGAGGGAGTATTTCCTTGCAAGAAAACGCTGACGTGGAAGGCTGACGTGTCAATTTCGGATGACATGGTGATTTTTTTGGCCGGAAAAGTTGTCCAGTCATTGTTTTCCGGCGTTCAGAACAATTTTTGTAAAAAAAAGACCACTTACATGACTAAAATTGTCGCCGGAGAAAAACCAGGACCAAAATCGAAAAATGTGTCCAGTTACAGGACTAAATTTGGAATTGTGCTGACGTGGAAGGCTGACATGTCAATTTCAGATGACATGGCAATTTTTTTGGCCGGAAAAGTTGTCCAATCAGCGTTTTCCGGCGTTTAGGACTATTTTTGCAAAAAAAAGACCACTTACAGGACTAAAATTGTCGCCGAAGAAAAATCAGGACCAAAATCGAAATATGTGTCCAGTTACAGGACTAAATTTGGAATTTAGCCCACGGTAAAACACGAGTGTATTTTCCCTTGTGACTCCGCATGCATAGTGACCACCTACGAACTTGCTCATGCCTCGGTGTGTCTCGATTGCACCACATTGGTTTTCACATGAACATCATCTTATGGTTTCGAAGTAGTATTTTCCTTGAAACTTTTTGTCAACCAAATAGCGGTTTCTCTAGGAGAAACCTTACCTCTTCCAAATGGCTTCAATAATACCCTAAGTTCTTCAAACCTCTCTTCTTCCATCAATCTTGCACTAAATTCAAGCAATACTTTCAATGCTTCTGCTCGTTGCTGAAACGACGACATGTCAAACCTCCGACGTCTTTCATCCGACGATGTCCGGCTCGCTGCTCCGTCTTTAGCGTTCTGATCAGATATACGCGTTTTAGGGCCGGCTCCGAATCCTTGCCTATTATCTGCAAAACTTAGCTTACCAAATGCTTTGTCTATAACCTGAACTGTACATTTATCCTTCATAACAGAAGGATGATGATCACCTTGAGGTTTGATGAGCCATGTACAGAGGGTGAGAATCTGTGGGCTGGGTTACACAGATCGTCGTACGTGTCTAGGTGGAATTCAATCATCCGGTCAATCCGTGGTGCATCGACAGAAATATCGGGAGATTTAATGCCTACGTGTGTCCAGAGGCTAGGCCTTTGACTAGGTGCTTGAACCTCAGACTTGGTTGGTAAAGAAGCACGACGAGTTAAAGAAATAGTTTTCTTTACAGAGCTTCTTGAAGCCGGGGCCTGAAAGATTAAGCATTATTAAAGGAAACTATGTTGGATATATCTCTATCTCTATCTCTACCTCTACTATTCTAAAAGTGCGAGTGTGTTTGACTATGACAAATTATGTCACCCTAAAGATCCGGGCTTTTCCTTATGTTAATGATGAATAATCAAGAACCCTAATGCCAAGAACAAAGAAGGGGTTTTGTATATTTGCGGCTGAGTCTAAGTGGAATTCTTAGAGTGCCTACGTATCCTGTTATTATTCCAGGAATCAAGCCATCCGTAGTTCCTGGAACGTTGTATATATAAGGACAATGCATGACCTAACCCTAATATCAGTCGGCTTGTAGCTATTGTCATATTTACCCTTAATTGGGCTTTACCCCTTGCCCTAGTTACCCTATGGATATTGGGCCAACGTAGCTGGTGTGGACTCTGTTCTCGATATCGATCTGCCCGACCTGGGATGATCGACTCCTGGAACTCACGTCCTGCACTGCCCGTAAGTCGATAGTCGTGACCTCGAATCCCTAGCCATACTTCAGGCTCGAGGATCAACATGCGTGCCATGGCTTCCAAGTCGATAGTCCGACTGGTATGCCTTATCTGGCTCATGTGCCTTAGTAAATATTTAATCCATGAGGTCCACTCGATGATGATATATCGAGGTGCGTAACCCGGTATCGTCATAAGCCCCCAGACCTGAGAGAGGCGACTTCCGTTGTCCAAGGTCAGATCTGCCAATTTGAAATCGTCTTCGAGTTGGACTAAATCTTGGGCGGGAAATGGTGTATCCGCTTCGTATGCCACCTGTCTCCCTAGCCAATCGTGGCCGTTCGCTGTGACGTCAGAGCACACTATCTTTTCATCTTCTGTCATAAATGACGTCGTCCTTGATTCTCGCGATATCTAAGGGGTTATAACTGCCGGTAACCCCCCTAATCACGTCTTTTCACTTATCATTTGGCAACATAAACGCATAAAGAGGGAGAGGAGTCCAGACGGTGTTTCCCACTGTCATCCGTTTCCTTCTTCAACTCCAGAAAACAAGTAAGCAACTTTGTCTTCATGTTGTCTTCTTCTTCTTCCTACCGCATTCGCTCAAATCTGTCCATGTCTAGTTGTACAACAGTCTCCGATAGAATAGAGGGGTCTCGTTCCGGTGATCAAACACCACTATCCGCTCCTTCCGAACAACCTCTACAACCAAACCTTGAGGAACCCTTGGCTACGGTCAGGGAGCCCAAGAAACTATCCACCAGAATGGATGGAAAGGGGCCTAAGGGGTGCATTTCCTGTCTCACCATGGATGATCTCAACCAAATGCGGCGGAGATATGGGCTTTCTAGCCCTCCACTGGTGGTTTAGCTTCCTTCCGGCCACCATTAGTTTGCCGATGAGCCCCCAGAAGGGTTCTGTACGGTCTATGAGGCCCAGTTGTCGAGTGGTCTAAGGTTCCCTCTGTGTCCGGCGGTCCTGGCTGTTCTTCGTCATTACGAGATTGGCGTATCTCAAATGGGCCCGAATGCAATCCGGACTTTGATGGGCTTTTTGATTGCCTGCCGAGTGGCGGGTATCGGTTTTACCGTTCCTTTATTTCGGTGGTGGTACATGATCGCTGCGCTGCCGGATAAGATGTGGTACACGTTTCAGAGGCGTACCAATCGTCATGAGTTCGTGTCTCGGGGACCTTCATCTCATGGGAATTGGAAGCCTAGGTTTTTCTTTCTCCGACATGGATCGGATAATCCTTATATCGGCTTATGGAGGTCGAGAGACGGAAGGGATGACAAACTGGGTCGTGAGGCCACACCCAACGAGGCTCTTTCTCTCGAGAGATTCAAGTTCGAGGTGACTACACTGGACCTGAGTCTCCTTTACGACCTTGCCCGTCTCGAGGAGGCGGGACCCTTACCCTACATAAGCCTTCCTGCTGTCGATCAAGAAAATTGTAGGAAACTTTATTATTTTGTTGCTAAGTCTTATTGCTCTTTGAAGTTGTATCTTTACTATTTCTGATACTGACTCCTTTTTCATTTGTGTAGTGGAAAGATTTTCGAAGGTCGCTGTCCCAAAGGCTTCCGCAGTAGCTGCTGCTGTCAATGCATCTAGGTCGAGGGCTATTCCCCCAGTGTCAGAGGAGAGACCTGCCACTGTTGACGACTCGACTGAGGGGGGTCGAGACAACTACCCTTGTCACACAGCCAACTCCGCCTTCTACCTCGGGGGGACTCACCCATGAGCACCGGTCGATACATGAAGAAGATGATGTTATCGACTTTACTGTGGGAGGGGGTGAAGAGACTTCCGGCCCTGAGGCAACCCAGTTGCAGAAGAAGAGGTCGGCTCTCGAGGAGATGGTGAGAGACCAGGAAAAGCAGGCTAAAAAGGCCAAAGTCACCAAACCCTCTCTCGATCTTGCTGCCACGGGTAAGATGTTGGCCAACGATGTCGAGAAGCTGGATGGCCAGGTCCTGGCCTCTTCCCTCCGAGAATTGGGTCGCGCGGTAAACAATAACTCTTGTCGATTTCTTTTTTTCTTCTTTTTTGTACCTCTCGAAGCTTATGCCTTAACTTTTCCTTTTTTGGCAGCACTACTTTATGAGTCGAGAGGCTTCTCGACGTATGAACATGCCGTCCGAGACTGAGGAAGAGCTGAAGACACAGATTCGGAGGTTGAACGACACGATCATTGCCAAGTCGGCTGGGATCGATGGTCTGGAATCGCAACTCAATACTTTCAAGAAAGATGCTAATGCTGAGATAAAGAAAGTAAAGAAGGAGCGGGAAGCTGTCGTCGCCGAGCTGAAGAGAAATCTGGCTGCGGCTGAAGGGAGGGAGGCTGCTCTAAAAGAGGCTCTCGAGCAGGAATTTGCACGGGGAGCGGCCACTGCAAAAGAGAGATCAGTTGAAGACCGAACTGGATCAGATCCCTAGGCAGCTTGAGGAAGTAAGGGCTGCCACAGTACTCGAGTATAGGAAGTCTGACGAGTTGGGCAGGGATCTCGATGTAATCATGCAGACGGCCATACTTGGAGGATTCACCAAGGTGGTGGACCAAGTAAAGAAGGTCTACCCGGAAGTCGAGATCGACCAGCTTGAAGAGCCTGGCTGTTATGACCCTGACTCGGAGGCGTTGTATGACGTGTACTTCGATGAATTTCAGCAGGGTATATCACTTGCCCAGAAGTATGGTGGTCCTACAACAGGCTCGACTCCCGATAATGCGACTTCTGCTGCCATTGTTCTTACGCCGATCCCATAAGATGCTATTCTGACTCCGACTCCCGATGCTTCTATTTAATTATCTTGTCTCCTTCGAACTTTGATATTCTGAACTTTAACTTGCAATTATTTGTAAACTTTATTAACTTTGAGCCGACTTGGGTGAATATTCACTTTATCATGGCTGGTCATTTCGACCTGGCCTTAATTTGTCTTGAAATTTCTGCCCTTTTGTCTCTATTTGTTGTTATTTACTCTCTCATTTGTAACTGTCTTTGGCTTTCTTGCTTGTCGAGCCTTTGGCTCTGTTCGCTTCTGCCTTGTCGATATAATATTGCCCCCCCAAGTGTTTTATCAACTTTAGTTCATAATACACTTGGGCTCTATATGGCTTTAGATCGATCCAGTTGCCTTGGCTTTTTAGCCTTATAGGCGTGCTAGATCTTCGAGTTAGTCCGACATTGCGAACTGTCCTTGTCCCGGTCTAGCTGCCCCTTGGGCTGGTTAGACTTCCGACTTGGACGTTTGGCCCGACCATGCGAACCGTCCTTTGTCTGCCTTATTCGACCCTTAGGCACGTTAGGCTTTTGACTTGGACATTTGACCCGACCTTGCGAGTCTTCTTTTTGCCTTCTGCATTGTATGCTTATGGCGTTGTCGGGAGTTCCGACTTTCGGATTGCTCCATTCTTTGTCGATTGTAACTTCGTGTCCTTTTGGACTTAGAATATTACAAAAATAACTTAGTAGAACAGTAGAAAAAGAAATCATCATTTATTATAACCAAGATAGAATTGTCCCATGGACTGATTACAAATCTTATAAAACAAGTAGAAACAAACTGATCGACTAAGGCTTAGACGTAAAATTTCCTCAAATTATTCGCGTGCCATTGTCGAGGAACTGTAGTTCCGTCTGCTCGACCTAGTTGATATGAACCTTTAGGGTGGACTTTTAGAATCTAATACGGGCCTTCCCAGTTCGGGGTGAGTGTCCCGATCTCCTCTTGTCGACTTGCTTCGTTCTTCCTCAAAACTAGATCTCCGACCTTGAAATATCTGTATTTTACTCTCGCGTTGTAATATTGAGAGATCTTCTGCTTGTACCTTGCCATTCTGGCTGAGGCCATTTCTCTCCGCTCCTCGAGATTATCCTTCTCCTGTCGGATGTCGGGGTCGTTCGTCTCAATATTATACGCTAAAACTCGAGGGGAAGGAACGCCGATCTCCGCAGGGATAACTGCCTCGCACCCATATGCTAGGGAGAAAGGTGTTTCACCCGTTGATGAGTTTGGAGCTGTCCTGTATGACCACAGGATGCTCGGGAGTTCAACGCCCAGTCTCGTCCTTCAGCTTCTAGCCTTTTTTTCAATCCGAGTTTAATCTGTCGATTTGTCTGTTCGACTTGACCATTTGCTTGGGGGTGAGCCACTGAAGTGAAGTGCTGGTCGATATGATACTCGGCTAACCACTCTCTAACTCTTCGGTCTTCGAACTGAGTGCCGTTGTCCGAGATTAAAGCCTTTGGAATACCATACCTGCATAAAATATCGACCCATAGGAATTTCTTGATTGTTGCTGCTTTGATATCGGGTAAAGCCTTGGCTTCTACCCACTTAGTGAAATAATCTACCGCAACTACTACAAACCGATTGTTCCCTGGGGCTCGAGGTAGGGGTCCTACAATATCGACTCCCCACATGTCGAAAGGCCATGCTGACGAGATGACATTCATTTCTTGTGCCTGTTGATGAGAGATGTTATCGTGGATTTGACAAGAATGGCATCTCTGCACTAAATTGTTCGCATCTCGTTGCATTGACGGCCAGAAGTATCCCGCGAGCTTGCATTTCCGAGCTAACATCCTAGCCCCACAGTGATTTCCACAATCTCCTCTATGGATTTCGTCGAGAAGATACTCTCCATCTGTCTCAGATGCGCATCTCAACCATGGACTCGTGAATGACTTCCGATAAAGTATGTCGTTGAAGAATGCATATTGAGCCGACTGTAGTCGGACCTTTCTTGACTGTACTTTATCATTGGGTAATATTTTGTCCTTTAAGTAAAGGACAATCGGATCTATCCATGTGGCCTGCTGAGATATCGGCTGGGCCTCTATCTCTTCATAGCTTCTTTCTATTAGCAACTCTACTAACACATTTTTACTAGAGACGAAATTCAATGCTAATTTGGACAGAGCGTCGGCCCTCTTGTTCTGATTTCGAGGTACCTGTTCAATTTGAATCGTGTTGAATTTCGGCTTGAGGCCTTGAACTACTGCCAAATACTTCTTCATAGTCTCTTCCTTAGCCTCGTATTCCCCTTTGATATGATTAACGACTAATTGCGAGTCACTGTAAACGTTGAGATTTTTGACCCCCAGCTTCAGGGCGAGCTTCAGACCAGTGATAATTGCTTCATACTCTGCCTCATTATTAGTTGCCTTAAAATCGAATCGGAGAGTGTATGGAAACTCCTCCCCCTTCGGGCTGACTAATAGGAGGCCTGCGCCTGCTCCTTCTTTGCTCGAGGCTCCATCAGCATGGAGCATCCATCGTTCTTCCTGACTTTGCTTTTCTTGTTCAAGTTGCACTGATATACCTTCGGCTAAGAAGTCTGCTAAAGCTTGAGCCTTGATCGCGGTATGCGGCACGAACTCGATGTCGTATTGAGCCATCTCGATTACCCACTTCGCGAGTCGACCAGACGTGTCGGGCTTCGCTAGAATTTGCTTGAGTGGTTGGTCTGTAACTACCACTATATGATGGGCTTGAAAGTATGGCCTAAGCTTTCTCGACGCGTGTACCAACGATAGTACGAGTTTCTCAGCTGGCGAGTATCGGGCTTCGGGGCATGCAGAGCTTTACTTACAAAATATATAGGCACCTGGCCCTTTTCCCCCTCTCGGACCAAGACCGAACTCACTGCTTCCTCGCAGACCGATAAATAAACCAACAACCTTTCCCCCTCTCGAGGAGAAGTGAGAGTAGGTATTTCTGATAGATATGCTTTTAATTCTTCGAAGGCTGTCTGACATTCGATGTCCCAGTGGAAAGGACTGGGCTTTCGAAGAATTTTAAGGAACGGTAGTGCACGCTGGGCTGACCGAGATAAGAATCGATTCAGTGCTGCCATCCGACCTGTGAGTCTCTGAACCTCTTTCGTATTTCGAGGTGCCGCATGTTCTTTAGTGTGTCGATCTTGTCAGGGTTAGCTCGAATCCTGTCTCTCGATACCATGTACCCTAGAAATTTGCCTGTTCTCACCCCGAAGGTGCACTTTTTTGGATTAAGTTTCATTTCAGTATCTCTTAACACCTCAAATAATTCCTTGGCGTCTACCAAAAATTGCTTCATCGATCGGCTTTTGATGAGTAGATCGTCCACATAGACATCCATGTTCCTACCAATCTGCTTCGCAAAATTTTTATTGACTGCCCTTTGGTATGTAGCTCCAGCATTCTTTAGTCCGAATGGCATGGTAACATAACAGAAGGTGCCAAACTCTGTAATGAATGCGGTCTTCTCCGCATCCCGATGGTCCATAAGAATCTGATGGTATCCCTTGTATGCATTGAGAAACCCGAATACCTCAATACCGATGGTCGAATCAACTAACCTGTCGATCTTAGGCAGCGGATAGGAATCTTTGGGGCATGCCTTATTCAAATCCATGAAATCTACACACATGCGCCAGCTGCCATCTGGTTTCTTTACCAACACTGGATTAGCAAGCCATTCTGGATAAAGTACCTCTTTCACTATGTTTGCCGACAGTAACTTCCCGACTTCGGACTCGATAGCTTCCAACCGATCTGGCGCGAAGTTTCGCTTCTTCTGTTTGACTGGCTTTCTGGCCTGGTCAATCTCGAGTTTATGGATGGCGATGTCTGTCGGTAGACCTGGCACGTCGGACGCCTTCCATGCGAAAACGTCCTTGAACTCTTTCAGCAAGTCGATCAATAACCGCTTTTCCTGAGTCGGGATCCAGATCCCGACTTGGACACTCTGATCATATTCCTCTTCCTACAAGCTGACATTTTCAACTGCCTCACTCGAGGCCCAACACTTCTCTTCCTCTTCTTCTGGAATAAGTTCCTCGACGAGGACTTGTTGTACCGCCATCTTACCGTTCATCACTATCGAATTACAGCTTCTGGCAATTTCAATGTCCCTTTTTACCTAGTGGGAACCATTTCGAGTCGGGAATTTCATGCTGTTATGGAACGTCGAAATTATAGCTCGTAACTCGAAAAGGGCTGGTCTACCCAAAATGACATTATAAGCGGAGGGAGCTTTAACGACCACGTAGTTTAACTCTAGCTTCCTCCCTCTCTCTCCATCACCTACTGTCGTGAGTAGCTTTATGGAACCCATGGGATGGACTGCCTGACCTGTGAAACCGAATAGTGGAGAGGCTATGGGCACTAAGTCTTTCTCTTTGAGCTTCATACCCTGGAATGCCGAGTAGTATAAGATATTCACAGCGCTGCCATTATCAACGCATACCCTCGATACTCTGGTGCGACTTATAACCGCTTCAATCACTAACCCTTTGATGAGAGAAAAATACACCCACTAAAATATTGGTCCCCGGCAACGGCGCCAATTTTTGATGGGCGAAAAATTCACCCACTAAAAATACATTTATAAAGACTCGCAACTGTGGGTAAACTAACTCTCTAACTGGCAGAGTACCAGGTCGATTGCTAGGATAGCTACAGGAGTACGAGGTCGTCCCAAGAGAAGTGGTTGTGAGTACCAAAGCGAACGTAAAACTTAGTCTAGGCGGTCAAAGTTTAGGTGGAGTGTTATACTAAAAATAGAAAAGAAAAAAAATTAAACTACTTGGTTTTAAAAGACATAGCCGAACCATGATCAAAATAGTTAATTTCAACCCCACGGATAGACAAAACTGGAAGTGTGCAAATGAACTCTCACACTCAATCTCACGGGTGCGTGCTCCTAATTCTGATGCTAAAATCTGAACAACTCTCCTTCAACATCCTATGTGAGGTTAACTAATTCTCCCTTTAGAAAACCGATTAATCTAACATGATTAAGTGCTGTGAGACGCTCTGTTTCCACAGAAAAACCTCGTTAAGGAAACAAGTCCGAAATTACTCGGTCGACGTTACTACCCCCGATACTCATCAACGTACTACACCGAACATCTTAACGAGAATGTGTCAAAGCAGTAAAACCGAAGCTTTACCTAATCCATGGTCTTCCCGAAATACTCCGTGAAACAACTTGTCATCGTTGGCTCAAGAACCACCCGGCACTTCATAGTTCAACCCCGGGGTCTAACACTAAACTACACTAATCTAAACTACCACATTCGAATTATTATGTTGATAATAATACATCGATGAGCGCGGGCCTGAATTCACGACCTAAAACACGGTATGTTTTACCTCCCGATTTTAGAACCCTTTTTCCCACACCACTCTATCTGAACAACTCTTCAAGAGTGATGTGTGTGATATTTGACCTAGGTTGTCAATCTAGCCCAAATCTGTTATAACAAGTTCTAAGACGTGAAATATGTGAGATATAACAATAAAAAGCACTACACACTCCTATTTCATTTTCCAAGGGTTGATTTCACCAAATTTTACATGATTCGACTATGTGACTTACTTTAGCTATTCATAACAACGGAAATAACAACGAAATAAAAATATATATATCTAAATACATACATATATATATAAATACTAGTATATAGATATATATGCGTATATATAGATATATATAAATATATATATAAAAAGAAACAAAACGAAAGAAAACAAAACAGAAATAAAATAACTACAGCTATATAGATATACGTATAGATATATATATAGATATATATAGATATAGATATATATATAGTATACGTATATATATATATATATATTTATACTAATTGCATAAAAGTAAAAGAAAGCAATAAAAACGGAAATGAAATTATATTAATACGATAACTAGTCGGGTTATTACACCGACATTATAACTACATATATATCTAATTTATAGGCCCCCAACAACATAAAATAAAGAAGATGGAAGAAGAAGAAGAGAAAAGGGGCAAAGGTTTCATCTGCTAAAACCTCTGTATATATAGGCAAATGTTGAGGCCGGACCGGTCCTTGAAGGAGCCGGACCGGTCCGGTGTAATCATTACTCATCATTACCTCTAACTAACTGCATGTGCTCGTATGTATATATAATTATATAATTATATATTAAACTTCTAAAATTTATATCTCGAGTTGTAGACCTCCAAATGACGTGATCCAAATGTCATAATTAAGCTCTCGGAAAACTCTACAACTTTTATGAAGGACTCTTCTTCAGAAAATGTCGTTTTGATGAGCCATTCGTAAGTCGTGTCGTTTGCGGGATTGCTACTGATATGAACCGATTAGTCAATTGACCATAACTTGAGTTGTAGAACTCCAATTTATGTGATTCAAAGTGCGTTGGAAAGCTTATGTGAAGATCTACAACTTTCATTAAGAAGTCATCCCCTGAAAATGCCTCTAAGCTGGGTCAAATCTCCGTCGAAAATATGTAACGATTCAAGTACTTAGGAAAAACTTGATCCATTTGAACTCGTAAGCTTGTGGCACCTTCTTCTAACCCTCTAAACACCTCTTTTAGGGCTCAAAACATGTCGTTACGTAGGATCTTGGTCCACTTATGATTCTGCAATGAACCATCAAAATACCAAACGTAAATCCGACACGACACCGGTTACTAAACCGGTACAAAAACTTATAAAAACTTATAAAAACACGATAGTTTACATAATAGTTACTACTTATATATTTTTATGAAACTAAGGAATTAAAGACTAAACGATATAAAAATACTCAAAATGATATCGAAATGGGGTAAATTGTTATCAAAATAACAGTGAATTTTTCCGTTATCACAACCCCCCACTTAGCTTTTGGTCGTCCTCGAACAAAATAAGCGATAAAAGAAAATGAATGAGGAAAAATTCATAAAGATAAGATATGAATGACAATCAGATGGTGCAACCATTCGAATCATAACTACACGTTAACCTTAATATAAATGTATAACAGAGTGAGTGTGTGACAAGCCTTTTCAATTTCCACTATCCTCTCTTGAATAATTCAAGCAAACGCACAAATATCCATTCAGACAGTCCTAATGACTTCCCTAGGTATAGGCAGTAACAGTTCCACACAACGTCCTCCCGTGTACTTATTAGGATAATCCCTAATGCATATCATTTAGTTTATACTGGGGATAGTCAGAAGTTAACTAGGTTTTTTTTTTTATTTTTTTTTATTTTTATTTTTTTATGTGTAGCATATGCCCTCATTCCCAGCAATAGGATGTTTCGTGATAACACCCTAGCTGGACTACTATCATCAGGCAGTCGGGAGCTTTTAAGCCTCATAGTGGTATAGGACGTTTCGTGATAACGCCCTACCGCACTCAAATCATTGGTAGCTACAACCGACATATATATAGTTTATCTTATTTTGACATTCTTTCTATCACATTCAAACCTTCAGATATTCACAGTACATGTTCAGAAGTTAGGTACTAAGTTACTGCTATTTCTAGGATAAATCACTAGAATGCTGAATGGGTACAGTTTAAAATTTTTTGCTTCAATATCAAAGGCTTACGTGAAGGAATTCATGTTACACAAATAAATTTAGGCTAAAATGCACTTACGGTTCACTTTGGTTATACATATCCAAATTAATCATTACATCTTTAAATCCATGAAATATATACCTTATACAGATTATTTTAATCAACTAAATAATGCTCGAAAAAGAATCAAAAACTAAGGGTTTAAACACTTACTGCCATTTCTAAACCAACCAGACTCTACCCCCCACTTACGATTTTGCATTATTCTCAGAGATAGAGAAAGACTTAGCTGATAGATCTGGCAGAAAGGTGCTATCGAATCCCGTAACAGCCATGAGAAAGCACGTCCCGAATCCCTGTACTAAAACAACCAAAACAAAGCCAACACGGGACATGGACCTCGTGCCAAAATATGCAATAGGGATATAGGAATAATAAGATAATGGCCCTGTCACGTCAGAAAATTCGATAGGCAATATATAGCTTTAGATGAAAACATAACCCACACGGGTAGAGCACAGAACATCTAAGCATATACGTATCACATGAGCATATATCATAGTCAAGTCAGCTATTCCTAGATTCATTTTTTATTACACACAATTTTATTAAGGTGAGAATACTCACCACTATACTACAACTACTAGAAATTTGAAACAGACTAGATCATAAAATGAAATGTAGTGAGTCTTTTATACCCAGATCCTCAAGGGTTCTACAACCTAAGTCCAAGAAATGATGTATTTGAATGTTTTCTTTAAATTCCCTCGGGATTTTCGGATAACCACCTAATCATTCCCTCTTAATGACATTCAAACATTCATCCTGAGACTTGGTTGTGCTTTGTGTTCATCTTTCATACAAATTCTACATTTCATTCAGACTAGTCTTATCCAAATTATTATTATCGGGCTGCCTCCCGGTAGCGCTTTTGTTTAACGTCGTTTGCTCGACAGGGTGACTCTATACAGACTCAATCAACCAAAATCCGAACTCAAGAAGATCAACAGCTTTATAAAAATTAACAATGCGAGAACCATTGAAATTAAATTGTCTAGAAACGTACCTCGTTTGGCCCTCGATGTTACCTCCTCCCAGCCGTCGAACCTTCTTTTATCATCCTGTCGAACCATCTTCTTTTGAAAATTACCATAAAGCTCATCCATCGGGGAGTACACAAACCGGACCGCGGAAAATTCATCCTCACAGAGTGGACGAATGTAGTAATCCGGGACCGATATATCAGCTATTACCAACTCTCCCAGTGGCTTTACTAAAGATGGCCAATCAATCTCTCGCTCCTCTAACTTTGTCATCTCCAAATCTTGCACTTTTTCTTCGCAAACTGAATTATCAACCTCATTCTCATCCTGAACTTTTTCAGTGATAACATTTTCATCCCTAACCACCTCTATTGCACTTGTCTCTGCCTCTTTCACATACCTCACTAATTCAATCAATTGCCCCACCTTGTCTTGAAGATTTCTTATAGCGGAGTCAGTACTTACCTTGAACTCCTGCATGTCCAACAGTCGCTTTTCCAAGATCTGGTTCAATCGTTCTAGTTGCTCTATTTGACTGTCGGTGAATTCTTCTTGTGGCATGGGGGCGCACTGATCATATTGACTTTGATTCATCGGAGGTGAGTAGTAGTCCTCTTGCCATTCCAGACACTGATCAGATGGCTGAATATGGTTAAAGCTATCAACATGCTGAGTATGAACACTGTAATCCTGATAAGCATTAGGGTTCGGGTAACCCTCGTAATGTTGTGGCTCATAACTCGAATAACCATAATTCTGGTCCTGGTATGCACTAGGGCACTGATAATTCCATGGACCTTGATTATTCTGCTGTTGATACTGAGGCTCAGACACGAACTGTTGTTGATAAGGTTGGTAGGGGTATTGTTGTTCAGGTGAGTAATATTGATTGAAATATTGATCCATTTAAGTTCAAACTGCAAGATTTCAGAAAACAACACGAAAACAATAAAATTCTTTTTTTTTCTTTTTTTTCGTTTTTTTTTTTTTTATTTTTTTTTTATGGTAGCCGAAGGCCCTAAGCCTCAGTTCTAGCCAGACTTACAAGATATCAACCTAATATAACAACCCCGTAAAGAGATTGGGTTGAGTACCAAAGTCGTATTCAAACCGAGTTCAGGACAATATCACTTCAGCATCCCAAGACTCTTATCGAAAATAAAATAAAAATAAAAACCTAGGCCCAAGCCTTCGGTTCACTTACAAGATATCACAACAATATCACACATTTCCCCGGCAACGGCGCCAATTTTTGATGAGCGAAAAATTCACCCACTAAAATACATTTATAAAGACTCGCAACTGTGGGTAAACTAACTCTCTAACTGGCAGAGTACCAGGTCGATTGCTAGGATAGCTACAGGAGTACGAGGTCGTCCCAAGAGAAATGTGGTTGTGAGTACCAAAGTGAACGTAAAACTTAGTCTAGGCGGTCAAAGTTTAGGTGGAGTGTTATACTAAAAATAGAAAAGAAAAAAAAATTAAACTACTTGGTTTTAAAAGACATAGCCGAACCATGATCAAAATAGTTAATTTCAACCCCACGGATAGACAAAACTGGAAGTGTGCAAATGAACTCTCACACTCAATCTCACGGGTGCGTGCTCCTAATTCTGATGCTAAAATCTGAACAACTCTCCTTCAACATCCTATGTGAGGTTAACTAATTCTCCCTTTAGAAAACCGATTAATCTAACATGATTAAGTGCTGTGAGACGCTCTGTTTCCACAGAAAAACCTCGTTAAGGAAACAAGTCCGAAATTACTCGGTCGACGTTACTACCCCCGATACTCATCAACGTACTACACCGAACATCTTAACGAGAATGTGTCAAAGCAGTAAAACCGAAGCTTTACCTAATCCATGGTCTTCCCGAAATACTCCGTGAAACAACTTGTCATCGTTGGCTCAAGAACCACCCGGCACTTCATAGTTCAACCCCGGGGTCTAACACTAAACTACACTAATCTAAACTACCACATTCAATTATTATGTTGATAATAATACATCGATGAGCGCAGGCCTGAATTCACGACCTAAAACCACGGTATGTTTTACCTCCGATTTTAGAACCCTTTTTCCCACACCACTCTATCTGAACAACTCTTCAAGAGTGATGTGTGTGATATTTGACCTAGGTTGTCAATCTAGCCCAAATCTGTTATAACAAGTTCTAAGACGTGAAATATGTGAGATATAACAATAAAAAGCACTACACACTCCCTATTTCATTTTCCAAGGGTTGATTTCACCAAATTTTACATGATTCGACTATGTGACTTACTTTAGCTATTCATAACAACGGAAATAACAACGAAATAAAAATATATATATCTAAATACATACATATATATATAAATACTAGTATATAGATATATATGCGTATATATAGATATATATAAATATATATATAAAAAGAAACAAAACGAAAGAAAACAAAACAGAAATAAAATAACTACAGCTATATAGATATACGTATAGATATATATATAGATATATATAGATATAGATATATATATAGTATACGTATATATATATATATTTATACTAATTGCATAAAAGTAAAAGAAAGCAATAAAAAGCGGAAATGAAATTATATTAAAAGTATAACTAGTCGGGTTATTACACCGACATTATAACTACATATATATCTAATTTATAGGCCCCCAACATAAAATAAAGAAGATGGAAGAAGAAGAAGAGAAAGGAGGGCAAAGGTTTCATCTGCTAAAACCTCTGTATATATAGGCAAATGTTGAGGCCGGACCGGTCCTTGAAGGAGCCGGACCGGTCCGGTGTAATCATTACTCATCATTACCTCTAACTAACTGCATGTGCTCGTATGTATATATAATTATATAATTATATATTAAACTTCTAAAATTTATATCTCGAGTTGTAGACCTCCAAATGACGTGATCCAAATGTCATAATTAAGCTCTCGGAAAACTCTACAACTTTTATGAAGGACTCTTCTTCAGAAAATGTCGTTTTGATGAGCCATTCGTAAGTCGTGTCGTTTCGGGATTGCTACTGATATGAACCGATTAGTCAATTGACCATAACTTGAGTTGTAGAACTCCAATTTATGTGATTCAAAGTGCGTTGGAAAGCTTATGTGAAGATCTACAACTTTCATTAAGAAGTCATCCCCTGAAAATGCCTCTAAGCTGGGTCAAATCTCCGTCGAAAATATGTAACGATTCAAGTACTTAGGAAAAACGACCCTTTTGAACTCGTAAGCTTGTGGCACCTTCTTCTAACCCTCTAAACACCTCTTTTAGGGCTCAAAACATGTCGTTACGTAGGATCTTGGTCCACTTATGATTCTGCAATGAACCATCAAAATACCAAACGTAAATCCGACACAACACACCGGTTACTAAACCGGTACAAAAACTTATAAAAACTTATAAAAACACGATAGTTTACATAATAGTTACTACTTATATATTTTTATGAAACTAAGGAATTAAAGACTCGAAACGATATAAAAATACTCAAAATGATATCAGAAATGGGGTAAATTGTTATCAAAATAACAGTGAATTTTTCCGTTATCACCCTTCACTATGACTTGTCGACCTAGGGACGTCGTCTTTAGG
Organism: Gentiana dahurica var. dahurica; assembly: GCA_024500145.1. Taxonomy (NCBI): domain Eukaryota; kingdom Viridiplantae; phylum Streptophyta; class Magnoliopsida; order Gentianales; family Gentianaceae; genus Gentiana; species Gentiana dahurica. The sequence continues at coordinate 90,396,983 of CM044900.1, forward strand.
GCCATACCCGACTTCCGTGGTTAATCTCGGCTGCTTGCGTGCCCTCGAGCTGTCGTCTGGTTCTCGACTGGCTCGCTCTTTCTCACTCTCCCCCGGCCCAAATATCATATTCACGTAATTATTTGGGCGATTATCATCATAGCGGTCCCGACCATAGTAGTCCCTATCGTTATCAGGAGATCGGTCTCGTCTAGGGGATTGATCTCTTCTTCTCTGATTCTCTCGACTTCGACCTCTATCCTGGTCAGGATTTTTTCTTTTGAAATCTCGTTGCCCCTTGGGCTCAGTGTAACGCGATCTGTCAACGACCTCATCCAACTTCCCCTCTTGGATGCGAGCTTCGATGTCTTTCTTCAAGTCGAAACATTCCTCTGTCGAATGACCTGTATCCTCATGGAATTCACAGTACTTTGTCGACCTTCGTTTTTCTCGAGGTTTTTTGATCGGAGGTGGCCTCTTGGCTAGGTTCTTGGAGACCATGATTGATAAAACCTCCGTACGTGACCGGTTGAGAGGAGTAAAATCTTTATCCTTTTTACCCCCTTTTTTCTCTGACCGGCCCGAGACGGGTGCCTCGATGCGATCCCAAACAGATGTTTTTCTCTCTACATCTTGCTGTCGAGACTGGTTCTTATTTGCTCCTCGACCATCTTTCCTCGAGTTGTCCATCCACTCGGCTTGGGTGTGCCTACACACTGCCTCCTCGCCTTGACAAAATCGATGGACGACATTCACACATTCATCCATGTTTCGGGGGAGGTTTCTGCTTAACTTCTCATATAGCTTTGTGTTGCGCAGTCCCCCTACAAATGAAGTGATCAAGACTCGATCCTGTGGATCCTTGACCTGCATGGCCTCAAGGTTAAACCTCTTCAGATAATCTAACACCGACTCGTCTCTATGCTGCCTCACATTTGTGAGGTGCGTCTCGCTCAACTGAAACTTTTTGTTGACGATGAAGGCGTCTCTGAATTTTCGGGCGAGCATGGTGAAGCTGGAGATGGATCCGGGTTTCAACTTGGTAAACCACTCTCTTGCTCGACCTACGAGTAGAGTCTCGAATGCCCGGCATCGCATCTCGTCTGGTGCACAATCTAGCCTCATCTGGGATAGATACCTATGAAGATGGTCCTCCGGGTCGATGGTGCCATCATACGGGTCTATCTTAGGAATCTTAAATCCCTTGGGTTTAGGATAATCTTCAATCTCCTTGGTGAAAGGAGACTCTAACCACAACGAACCATGGGTCTTCCCTAGGATTATGTCTAACTCCTGCCTAACGCTATCTTCATCGATGCGTATGTGCTTCTGTTGGATTTCTCGCTTCCTCCTTTCGACAGAACTTGAGGAAGCGCTGATCTCTTCGAATTGAAATGGCTTAGGCTTATTGACGGCGATATTCGGACCGCCTTCCGCCTGGTGCTGCTGTTGCTGAAGTTTCTGTCGTGTAAATGCTTCCGCCATTATTTTTCTCAGAGCATTGTGATCTGTCGGCGCCAACTAATCCACCATGGCCTGATACTCTGGGGCAAGGCTTGGTGGATTTTCTTGGATGGTCTCTAAGGCTGGATCTTTATCTCCCTGAGTCTCCATACCTGCCTGCTCACTTATCTGCGGATTCTGCGGATCTACGTTTTTGGAGGTGGTTTTTCCGGCGGTTTTGTCTTTTGGAGGCATGATGATCTTGACGTAATTCAACAAAAGAAGGACCCTCCTTCTAGCACCAATGACTATGACAAATTATGTCACCCTAAAGATCCGGGCTTTTCCTTATGTTAATGATGAATAATCAAGAACCCTAATGCCAAGAACAAAGAAGGGGTTTTGTATATTTGCGGCTGAGTCTAAGTGGAATTCTTAGAGTGCCTACGTATCCTGTTATTATTCCAGGAATCAAGCCATCCGTAGTTCCTGGAACGTTGTATTTATAAGGACAATGCATGACCTAACCCTAATATCAGTCGGCTTGTAGCTATTGTCATATTTACCCTTAATTGGGCTTTACCCCTTGCCCAAGTTACCCTGTGGATATTGGGCCAACGTAGCTGGTGTGGACTCTGTTCTCGATATCGATCTGCCCGACCTGGGATGATCGACTCCTGGAACTCACGTCCTGCACTGCCCGTAAGTCGATAGTCGTGACCTCGAATTCCTAGCCATACTTCAGGCTCGAGGATCGACATGCGTGCCATGGCTTCCAAGTCGATAGTCCGACTGGTATGCCTTATCTGGCTCATGTGCCTTAGTAAATATTTAATCCATGAGGTCCACTCGATGATGATATATCGAGGTGCGTAATCCGGTATCGTCAGTGTTTCTTCCAAAAAGTGTTTCTCCCAAAAAGTGTTTCTCCTCATTTTATTAATTACATTAATTAAGATATAACCATAAAATAATTATCTCAACTATTCTAAAAGTGTGAGTGTGTTTATTCCAAAAAAGTGTTTCTCATTAATTTAAATAATTAATCAATTATTTAAAAAAAAAACAAAAATCAATTAATTAAAAGTACAAAATTAAATGGGATAACACTAAACTAGGATTTTTTTTGAGTGGAACTTTTTGGATCGAATTTTTGAGTGGAACTAAACTACGATATTAAATTAGTACTATTAGTCAATAATCAATCAATCTGCCCAATCACACTCACTGTAAATATAGCAAATGATAATGAAGCTCTTTGATTATAACATTAATTAATTAGTTGATATTGATCCGTTCCCAAGCGTAATTAATTTCAATAATTAATAATGATATTGATACATACTTAAATGATGCACGAAAATTCCACTCAAAAGAAATAAAATAATAATGCACGAAAATAAATCTCTTCTCTACTATACGAAAAAAAAATCATCAAGATCCTTGATTGATTATTATTGATTATATAATAATTATTAATTAAATAAAAATATAAATATGAAATTAAAAATATAAAAAGAAAAATCACAAAAATCCTTGATTGATTATTGACTAATTAATAAATTAATTTAATAAAAAACAGAAAATAATAATTACTATGAAATCAATTAAAAACCGGAAAATATTTCTCATCGTACGTTAGCGCGCATTTAAATCAAACAAATACACATTAACTCTAAACAAATAAATAAATACTTTTTTGAATAAACAATTAAATAAATACTTAACTCTCTCGATAGCTATTAAAAATCCGAAAACATAAGAGCAATATGGTGAAAGACACATCATCCACCAAAGGCAAATGTAACACATCATATATCTCATTTCGACAAATATACATGATGTGAATTTTTTTGTTCTAAATTTTACAATATAGTCTTGAACAAGATGAAATTTACATAATACACAAGCGGAATGAAAAGTATATTATTATTATTATCGCTTTCATCGGTATAATGTGGAGGTTTTTTTGGCGAAGGTAAAGAAGATGATGTGCACAGACTAGAAGTTAAAAGAAGAAAATATTCTCAACTGACCAACGATGAACGATGCAATAAGACTAGAAGTGTCGTAGAAACTAGAAGAAAAGAAAAGCCAAATTGACACATGCTCTAAATCACAATGATATGTGAAGATTTCTTTTAAATATGGCTAAATCTTTATAGTTATTATATAAAGATGCATAAATACTCCATCCGTCCAGCAATATAGGGCTTATGGGATTTACACATAGTTTAAAAAAGTTAATTAAATGAGTTGTTTTTTAAAATTTCAAGGTAAAATATTGTATTGTTTTTTTGGAGTGACTTATAATATTTCATTGTTTAATATGAAAGTGAAAACAATGTATTTAATATTGAATTGGTTGTGAGAAGGTCTTATGTTATGAGACAAAGCTAAAAAACTAAAATGCCCTATATTACGGGATGGGGGAGTATAACACAAAATAAAACATCCTATCTACGTCCCAAAATGTAAGTCCGGTTTGACATTTTCACACAGATTAAGAAAGTGGTTAAGTGTCATTAATTTTAATGGTAAAAGTCTAGAATACCCTTTGACTCTCATTAATGTGATAGTTGTAAAGTAGGTGAATGTATAATAAATTAGGGGTAAAAAAAAGAAAATGGTAATAAATGCTCCATTGGTATTCTAAATGGACTTATATTATGGGACACATTCAAAAACTTAAACGGAATTACATTTTGGGACGGATGTAGTATAGCATTCTCATCACCCCATTTAAATGGGAGATCAACGCAAGTAATGATTGACAATGTCATTACACACCATTCAATGACTTGAGCAACAGAAAGTAACAACAATAATGAGGAAAACAAAAAATAAAGTAATGAAACAAACATGTCAAATGAAATAACCTCATCGCCTTTATCAACATCAATTGCATAAACATTCATGTGACTAATTGAGTCAAATCTATTAATTTATTTCACCGGTTTCAAAGAAGCTGCAGAGAAAAGAGTTAGAATCCGACCAAAGCATCTCGGAATGCTTAAATAAAGCTATTGTCATTCAAATTCCTAATGCATTAAGAATAATGTTTTGCAAATCTATTAGTCTATTGTCAACCAACAAACATTCAACAACTATGGGATACATATTGGAAACCAATGTCGGAAGATCTCATGCAAGATCGTACAAAGTCTGTTAAATCAATTATGGTCAAAACTTTGAAATATCCATATAATATTTTCTGGAAAGCATGGGTAAACACTTGACATCTTACGACTTGCCAAATATACAATAAGACTGCAACAAAATTGTAGAATATATACTAAGAGTGTTTCGTGATGAATTGTCTATATAGATTCTCCAAGAAGATTATATTTTAGAAGAAATGATTTGAACAACAAAGTATATTCCAAAAATTTCTCTATAAGGTTTATAATGGCCATAATGCTAAGTTTTTTATTGATGGACCTGGTGGCATGGAGAAAACATATTTATATAAGTCTCTTCTAGAAAATCTAAGAATGAGACAATAGATAGTTATAGCAACAGCCACATTAGGAGTTGCAGCTGAAATTGTGCCAGAAGCCGAACTGCTCATTCACGTTTATAATTCCTATTAGTGTACATGAAACAAATATGTGCAATATTCCAATGCAGAGTGGAAATTCAGAATTACTACGAAAAGCAAGTCTAATCGTATAGGATGAAGCACCAATGGCAAAGAAATGGGCTATTGAGACACTTGATAGAAGCTTAAAGGACATCATGAGAAATTCTAACGTATTTGGAAGAAAGATGGTTGTTTTTAGAGGTGATTTGAGACAAGTGCTTCATGTTCCGAACAAAGGATACTACAAACAATAGATGCAAGCTTGGTGAAGTCATATTTGTGGCCAGTGATGGAAAAGTTATGTCTTTTCAAAAATATGAGAGCTGGAGGAGATCTACCTTCAATCAATATTTTTTAAGGGTTGGCTGTGGAGAAGAACCAAGAAACCCTAAAAGAGACATAGAGTTACCAAAATAAATGATCATTGAATATGATGAAAATGATAATGAGGTTTTCAAAAATCATTTAATAAGTTCTATCTTTCCATCTATACATGAGAATGCATTCTCAACAGAGTATATTACAAGCAGAGCAGTATTGGCCACGGCTAATGAACATGTTGATAAGTTGAATGAAAATTTGATATCATCCTTTCCAGGGGATGAATATTGTTTGAACAGCTTTGATAAGGCTATTGACGATACTAATGATTATTATCAATCAGATTTTCCCAACACCCTGACACCAAACGAATCGCCTCCTCACAAATTAGTGTTGAAAAAGTTTTCACCGATAATGTTTTTAAGGAACTTAGATCTAGCGGGAGGATTATGCAACGGTACGAGGATGATATGTAAATGGTTCAAAGGAAACATGATTCATGCTGAAAACACAGTTGGGAAACATTATGGAAAGTAGGATTCAATCCCATATATTCCATTCTCACCGGCATAAAATGAAGGATACCCGTTTCATTTGACAAGAAAGCAATATTATATACGTCTTTGCTTTGCAATGATGATCAATACAACATTAGGACAAACAAAACCATTTGTAGGAGATTATTTGCCTCGACCGGTGTTCTCTCTTGGACAAATATATGTTGCAATTTCAAGGGGAACTTCAATATCAACGACTAAGGTGTTGATCAATCCCAAAGATCAACTAGAAAACACCTACAAATGTACAATAAAAATAGTATACAAAAAAGTTCTACAGTCTGGTACGTAAATATTATATTCCTTTATTATCATTATTCCTTTATTTTTCATTAAATAATTCATACTTACTCTTATGAGTTCTTATTAAAAAAAAGGACGACCCTTCTTAATAAATAATGAACGAACACAATGTTTTTACACTTATTAATGATCCAATTATGCCATGGGAGAGAATGCCACATGGAGAATGAAAGAACACAATATCGGCAACTGCAGCATTAAGCATTGAGTTCCAAAGTGGAATTTTGTATTTCTATAAATTGCTATTTTTTATTTTATATATATTCAACCTCTTACACTTTTATGTCTATCTTGAAATCCAAAATAGTATCTGACGATATCTGAAATCATCAATGATGAAATTGGATCATTATGCGGGTAATTAGGCTTCGTAAGGATAATCCAATTACTTGACTGGTGGATTTAGTGAGGAATTATAGCTGATCCAATGTGATTGACTTCTTACGTACCCACAAGATTTGAAATCAAGCTATTAATAGAGTTTTGATTTTGTGAGGAGTTAATACTTTATATATGATCTCATTTCCGGAGAAGATGCCTTGGAGCACATGATGGGGGACATGACTAAAATCATAGGAAAGTTTACAGTTAATGCCATTGTGGAGTGGGAATCATGGAGGCATTATTGTGGTAGTTATAGTCGGCTAAATGACCTGACCGGTCATCTTAGAAACCTGAAGTCAACGATGTTGATCTTCCCCGAGCTGAGAGTTCAGGACCGAGGTGACCCTGCACCAAATTGCTATAATGAGAGTTGAGAGACATTTCATATTAGACTGAGACATCTTCATCAAAGTTATCTAGAGTATGAGGCCCTAAATTGGGCTAAAATTATGTGGCCCATATGGTAAAAGGATCTGATGTAGCCTAATAGGTACCATATGTATGACGTTGGGTCATGTCCATGTCAAAAGCCCTATAGACCTAAGCTAGAATGAAGGTCATAGGTTAGGTCTGATTGGAGGTGATATGGCACTTCTGAAGAGGTGGGAACCCAAAGGTCTCTGACATGAATGCGCTTTCCAGTTGTCTTTTGAAATTCAAATCTCCATTATCAAATTTTGAGATCCCGATTTACATGCACCTTACCATACGTAGTAATCATTAAATCATGTAATCAAGACGCTCTTTGACTTCACCGTAGTAAAATAAAACTCCTTCGATCTGAATCTTTCTTCATTTTTTCATCATAATCAAAGTTCTTTGTTTTCAGAGTATGCACATTATCAATAGAGTCATTCACTTCTTCTGAAACCGAAATCCTCCTCGAAATCTTAGTGGATTCTATTAATGATTAAGGTATCTCAATCACAAAATTTTTCGGTTCATCTGAAAGTCCTCAACCTACAAAAAAAATAAAGGTACAACTCATCTAATGTTGTGGCTTTCATGAAGGATATTTGCCGGATTTATGATATCAACCTGAAAATATTCAGTACTCGCAAGCCGTCATCTGATGAGATGGCCAATAAACCTCTTGAAGGTTTTATGACCATTTACAAAGAAATTTTGGTGGGAGGTCTCCGATTGCCTTTGAATCCATCTTTGATACATGTCTAGACATTTGTCTGGTCTAGAGATTTTTTCAGTATCTATTCTTTTATGCTCCAACTTGTTTATATTATGTTGTAACAATAGACGTGTTTATAATGCAATGTTGTTTAGATTTTGTTTGTATTGATGTTTATTCCATAATTGAATGTACAGTTAAAACAATCAACTCATTCAAGATTATCTTTGTACACTATATTATTATTTTAAGAGTTAAACGCGTACTTAACAATGTATAATGTTAAATTACGTTATTAATTTTTATATACATATATCAATTTAACCAACACCAACACGTGCAACGCACGTGCATTTTGCTAGTACTTTTATATGATAGTGTGACTGGTATCCGATATGTATTCGAAACGGATACACACCGGATATTTAGAACACACCTCTGGGGCAAAATTGCAAATTTTTAATGTTTACAAAGATTTAGTGGAAATAGATAATTCAAGATAGTTGCATACCGTATCACGGGTCTTTGTTGGCTCAGGATGTTTCCTCACCATTGGAGAAGGCTTTGATAAATCAATCCTCTTTGAATTCTTAGATATACTTGAAGCTTTTGAAGTGATCCTTTTAGTAGCAGGGCAAGTCCTCTCAACCACGCTAGAATTAGACGACACAATCGTTTTCTCTTCAAATTTGATGGGAATACTTCTACTTGGTCTACGAACAGCAACATCGTGTTCAGCTTCAGATACACTCGGATTCAAGGTCCTGTTGCCAATTGAGTATCGCTGCTTGTCTTGATATTCCAATGCATACGCACCCCCAGGCTCTGAATATCGGTGGTTATTCACGTAATCTCCTTCGGTGTAATGAATAGGGAAACTGTTGCGTCTGGGGCCGTTTAGTTTGAGGATGTTATGAATATAAGGTTGTAGGTATGGGTTTTCAAGAAATTCAGCAGCCTGCACCAGAACAATGAACAAAAGTCATCTGCATTTTCTTTTTCATGCATACTGAATATCATCAAAGAGCCGAGAAGAAAATACAGAAGATAAGTCTCATTTGGATGTGGGGACAGAATCACAAGCAAATGAAAATTTACCAGTTAATCGATCACAAGGCTTAGAAACCTTCAAAGAATCCAAAATAGCCTGCCACTGAGTGGGGCTCAGATTCGCAAGCCCAGTTTGTTCAATAGAGGTAGGTAATGTCGAGCCGGGTTCGGGCTGAGTTGAGCCCGATGGCCCACTCTTCAATTGCTGCACCTGGGCCGAATTAACTTGGCTCCCACGTCCCCTACCTCCAGCCTCTGTTCGGCCACCACCACACATCCCTCTGCCGCCGCCACGAAAACACCCCTTGGCCGGTCCCCCCACCACTCGGGGTAACCGTTCAGGCTCAGGCGTGCAGCTGGAAACAAGTATCCTGCCCATGGCCTTTACGATCACAGTAGGTACAAATTTGCTCGGGGTCATCCACAGCTTTTTCCTGAGACTTCGACTCCCCTTGAACCTGGAACGCCGTCTGTTCCCTCCGGGATATTTTCTGCATATGTGTGTTGATGTCTGCCTGTACGTGCCGAGCCTCAAGCTCTCCTCTTGCGTGAGGACTTGGTATGCTCGGTCAAGCTTAGGGATGGGGTCCTGTCCAAGAAGTTGTGATCGGACAGGACCATAAGGGTCTAATCCAATGAGAAACCAGTGCAGCCGGTCAGCCATATGTATGCAAGCTCTGATATTTGGTGATCAAATCACACTTACAGCCATGACAAGAACATGCCGATAGTTCGATCAAATCCGTCAAACTCATCCATCCAAAGTACGATGCTATTGTCTCACCTTTCCCTTGTTTGCAATCGGCCAAAGCAGCTTTTAAATGACGCACACGAGTGCCATTGATAACCGAAAACGGCCCTTCATAGCCTTCCATAAATCTTGTGCGTCTTCGTAGTACGAAAGAGTAGCACGAATCGAAGGTTCGATTGTGTTCATGATCCATGAGATAAGTATGGAATGAACCGTATACCAATCTTCCAATTTCTCATCGTCAGTAGGTTTGTGATTTTCCCTTCTAGGAAGCCATATTTGTGTTTCGCCCGTAAAGCGGTGCGAATCGATCTTGCCCATTTGTCATAGTTCGGTCCCTTCAGTTGAACAGTGGTGATCAACATGCCGGGGTTATCGTTCGTGCTAAGAAAGTAAGCATCGAGATTTTTCTCAGCCTTTTTGTCGCGGCAGTGGCCATTGTTGAGGGAAGAAGATGCATATCGTTCTTCCTGCGTCGTCCGTCCTCTTTTTTCTTTCTCTTTCGGTAGTTTGAGTTTTGGTGGCACTGATACCATGTTAAAATTGATCAATTTATTACGTCTATCGTTCAAATTCTGAGTTACAATATTTATAGGTCAGCCTTAGGGCTCCCAAGTCTAATCGTAATTACATCACTACCCTTACTAAACACAATTACATAATATCACAATTACATCACACATCGTAATATATAATGGGACTATTTATTCACAATATCATGTTTTTATCGATGCATCACACTACTCGTTCGTACATGACACTTAAATCGACTTTTAAAAGACCGATTCTTGAGTCAATAATCAACTTCTCGAAGGTCGATTACGAGGATAAACAGCTTTTTAAAGTCGATTATTACAGATTGTTTCAGAAAAACTGGTTGCATTGGCAAAATTTAGTATTTGGATCAAGGAGCCATTATATTGATGCATGGTGTAACAGCATTAAACGGAGCATGTATAAATACCGGAAATTTGGACGGCTTCTGTCATCACTACACTTTTACTATCGGCACCACGATTGCTTCAGGCACTCTTAAAATTACTTTAGATACCACCATAATATTTTTATTATTATTTTATTTCAAGCACCACCAAAAATAATAAAAAAAATTATTCATTATACTACAAATCTTAAAAAATACAATTAAGTCCTTCAATTATATAAGTGAAACATTATATTCCATAATTAACCTATATCAATAACAATCCACAATCTTAATTTTCATCCAAATCATCATCTAAATTCATTTTTTTATTCCAAAAAAAAAAAAAATCATCATTATCAACATTCATCTTCATCATCAACATTCATCTTCTTCAACTTTCATCAACATCAAAATTCATCAAAATCTTCTTCAACCATCTTCATCATCAAAATCTTCTTCAACCTTCTTCATCATCAAAATTCATCTTTGTCTTCTCCAAATATCATTTTCAAACTATATGGAAACACAAATGGAATCTGATATACCCGAATCGGATTGGAACCTGATCAACTAGATTGGGCCTATTTCCTAGTCCAATAACAGATCGTGGGGCCTCCATCCCGCAAGTCCGCAGTTCATAAGCCGGACTCCTTTCCACTCCGAGACCTCGGACACAGCGGAACCTTCCCATATTATCAGACTGACAACAAGACAAGAAAGATATGAGTCCGACCTACGAATGACTCCGCTGCCCGCCATACTTATCCAAACAGCTGGCCGGTTAACTTGTATTTATTTGTATGATTATCCTTAATTATATCAATTTAATGTCTTGTCATGAATAGGCTAATCGACCTATCCTTTGCCTATATATATGGGATCACAATGTAATAGAAAGAGATCCAAGAACTATAATATACAGAGTTGCTCTGTCAAATTGTCGTCTCACTTGTGTGTTCTTTCATGTGCATTAGTCCGATGGCCTTGTGCTTGATAACCACCACCTTCTCCCCGGAGAAATCTTACCATTGTTAGGTGTAGTGTCCGAAAGACAATTATATAATTATTTTAGGACAGAATTAATAATTCATCTCATTATATGCATGTATGCTTATAATTAAGACACTACTGAAAACCCAAAGTACATCGTTTATGTAATCACATAACTCAGTGTCTGGCTATACACAAGAGGATTGAGTTAGTGAGATGTACTTAAAATTAACTTAGTTCGTAGCGTTTATTAATCTGAGTACGGGTCTCAAGATTAATTTGCTAATAATGCGCCCAGAACACTTTAAGTGTGATAGTCTTATCCGGACTGTCGGTAATAGGGTACCTAGTGGGGCATTTATATATGATGATAATCATATAGGGCTGGACCGATTTGATATGAGTTCTCGATATAATTCCGTGATCGAGAAGTCTTATCGAATCACAAGATGATCATATATGGATTAATCTCAATCCTGAGGTGATCACAGACGACTGCTTAGACTAGGGTAGGGTTTGATGCGTTAGTAAGGATCACTTCGTAGTATGTGGTCCAACACTTCTCGTTGGCTCTATTTCAGGATGAGTGAGTAGTCTGTGCTATCACAGATATGGAATCCATTCCTTCCCTCGGGAAGTAGACAAACAGTTCCCTTATTTGTTAATCCTAGAAACTGATCGATGGCGCCAGTTCATATTATATTAGTTATGAACTAATTGATCACTAGGGGGTTAATGGTAAATAATAATATGTTTCGAGAAGGGTTTACGGAAATATCCCGAATCGAAATGAACAGTCTATGGAGGATTTATCCATATGTAATGATTATATCAGTGGACACCTTATGACTCATGGTTGAGTGTAAGTTTATATCTATATTCGGTAGAGTTCAGTTTCGGGTTTATGGTGGTGTAATCCCGGAATTAATAGATTGAATATAATTGTTCAGTCTCACGAATAATTTTATTTAATTTATTGTAGCTACTGAATATGGGTCCATGGTCCCCGACGTGGCTCATAATATAGCATATACGTTTTCTCGTCGTTTCACCTGAATTATAATTAAATAGTTGGATTGGACTGCTTAATTGACATATGGATTAATTGTTTAGTTGGACTAGATAATTAAATACATGAAAAGAAAATTTTCGTGGACTCGGCCCAAAAATAATGTAAAATGTGTGTGACCTAAATTTGTTTAGGGTGGCCGTATTTTTTGTTATTTATTATTGTTGGGAAATTTGTTTTCTTGATAAATAATAAGACATGTGATTAAATTGTTTATTTGTTAAATAATTTAAGGAAAATAAAATCTTTTATTTATCCTAATTAATTTAGGAATATTCTAGATTTATCTTTTTAAGGAAAATGATTAATTTGATTGATTTTGTATTAATTAATTAATACCTTGGAGACTAGGATTTCTCTCCTATATAAAGAGAGTTCTCCCAAGTCAAATCACAATCACATAATTTCGACATAAGTGTAAGTACTTGGCTTAGAGATTTCGGCCATTGTACTTTGGGTTTGAGTTTTAAAAAACTTCGGGTTTTCTAAGGTAGCATATCGAGGAGGTCTGGCGGCTTGAAACACCATCCACCTGGTGGTGCTTGGAGACACACGTTGGAAGACTTTGGCTTCTCAACTAGGCTCTCATCTAGCTCGGTTTGGATTGACCTTGTTCTTGGCGTTTTGCACCATAAAAAGGTTGGTAATCTAAACCCCTTCGTAGTTTAGATTTATTATTTATGTATTTTTTTGTTTAGATCTAGATCTGGTATTTATTCCGCTGCGTAATCGGGTGGATCTTGATCCATCCTGTGATATTACATCCTACAACCATAAACAGTCTTATATCCTCTTTATATCACTGTTACCACAAATCTGGTATTCCACGTGATATCAGTTGGCTCCGTTACTGGGAACTCATTATCATTTAGCCATTTTGGATCATTTACTCCACCGCGAAATCCATTTTCATGGCGTCGCCGGCGAGATTATTCTCTCATCTTCAACTTCAAAATCAACAAAGCCTTGACTCTTAGGGATTATACAGCCTAGAAGTCATCGTTTTCAACATCTCGACAAACTCAGTGCAAGGATAACTGGCATTATGGAACGCCTTCAACGTCATCTTCAAAACTCTCACATGAGTCTCTCATATTTCCCATGTTGGTATATGCTCTTGGTCAGTTTCAGCTCTTCAAGTAATAAGAAACCCGGTTTCTTGTTGAAGCCACCTGGAAAGTTGTGATATTGGGGGTTTGGAGGGTACAATATATCAACAAAATATCTGCAAAATATCTTAGTCAACATGACTGGCGCGAAAAACATGATGCCTGCTACACCGTCTAAAGCAGGCAACCAGGGCCCTCCATGTGGAGTGAACACGCCACGTGGAGAAACGAGCAGGAGAGTACTATCCGTCGGGGCTGATGCCGGACAGGACATCACATCCGACATGCGGGCTTATATAAGGAAAAGGACCTGAGTCCATGAGATACACGAGGCGGCGATCAGAAAAAGCCGCGGGAAGGGTATTGCTGGGCCTTTTCCGGATCAGGAGCAGGGAGCGATCTCAGCAGGGGGAACGCCCCAACAACAAAGTTCTTACACAATAGCCTTTCAAGCACATTTGGATTACCTAGAAGAGATGCGCGTGGGTAACATGCTACTCATCGCAGAGGGTCTACCTCCTCGGCCCGTCAGCAAGTTTATTCCCCACATACCATCACCTACGGAGGTACAACCAACTATGAATCCACAGAAAATGACTCAGCCACAGCGGACAGAAAGAGAGGGGAGCAGTCATTCCACTTCTCAACCTAAGGTCGGAATGAGGTCAACTTTAGTTCATCTAGGGCCTGTGGTCGACGACTGACGTCACCAAAACCAAGCCTTAGAAACGGCGTCAAGAAAGGGACAGACCTTTTCTAGGTTAGACGGATCCTAACCGGCAGTGTACCGGGTCAAATTGTAGTGATAAAGTGGTGAGTCAGGTGTCGAATCCTCAGGGAAAAAGTGGTAATTCTTTTAAGTGTGGTTAAACACCAAAGAGCTGCTATTAACTCGATCTAAACCGCAATTTTATAACACAGATTACTACTACTCTAACCAACATAAAATAAATGCGTAATTTAAAAGTTATTCTAATATAATATATATAGATATATAAATATATATAGATGTACATAAATAGTAAAATATATATATATATATATATATATATATAAATATATAGATACCAATATATAGTTTATAGACTAGACTAGCCAAAGTATATATAATCAATTTATTCGATCTTTTCAATTAATAGAATGTGTTCGATCTTCCTTTTTATTAGGTCCAATTGAGTAAATGAAACGGTGTACTCCTATTGTCAACAATTCCTCCTCACACGAGCGTATGAAATTGTCATATGTCAAATTGTCATCAGTCCAATGTCCACAACTGCCCCATGCTAAACTTAGTTAGTCAAAACAGGTACCGAGTATAAATCTACCCCGGATAAAAGAGGTGATTCCATTTGTCAGATGGCCGATGTTATTCAAGAGGCTCCGGTTGTCAAGCGGATCGATTTAATACAAACGGTGTAGTTTCAATTAAACTGTGATTTTAACATTATTAAGATCTCGAGTACAAAATTAATAAGATTTATTTTACTAGGACAAATCTGCCCCCGGGTAGGAAATAGGATTCCGTTAATCAGACGGCCATTTTTACCCTCCGGTTTTTCTATTTTTACTCATATCCTGACTTCTCTGGTCAGTTCATCGCCAGGTTATATGTGGTATTCATCATGATTGATTACGTCATTCCGAATATGTTATCTTTACGTAGCGAAATAGAAAAAGATTCATTTTAACTCAATTTTAATCATTTTTATTTTAACATCATTCTTTTAACGAAAAGATCGAAATAATACGATTACATAACTTTGGCTAGTTATTAGATTTAGCCTAATAACATTATAAAAACTAAAAAGAAGAAAATAACAAACATAAACATAATTATTATAGAAATTACCCGATTACAACTGCTGACTCAGAAATAGTCTTTTTCCGTACATTACAACGACTTCAGCAACAACGAACTTCCGATAATTTCCCGAGCATTACTACGATACTACTACTACTTTATTTATTTTGGCATAAGGCCTATTTACAAACTAAAGAAAAGAGGGGATAGAGAATATATATAGAATATTGTGTATATATATTGGTACACTCCCTGCAAATGCTGAGGCTCCCATATATATAGGCAAACTCCCTTCCCGGACCGGTCCTGAAAATTGGCCGGATCGGTCCGGTGTAATGATGACAATCATTACAGTTAGTTATAAGCATGTGCCCCATGTTACCTTAATCATTACTTAGCATGTGCAAGGGAATATAATTATAATTATAATTATAATTATATTAAACTTATAAAATTCATATCTTTTGATTCCGAAATCCAAACGATATGATTCAAGATCCATTGGAAATCTCGTTGAATTCTCTACAACTTTCATCAAGACTACTTCTTCAGAAAATGCATTCTCGATGAGCCATTTGTATTACGTGTCCTTTTCGAGATTTTATTAAAAACAACTAACCACTTGACCATTGGGTGACGCTTTATAACATCCTTCCAACGACTTGAATTGACTTCAAAAAGTGTCTCTACTTCAGGATTTCAGTTCATCTTAGGGTTCTGCAATGAAATAAACACAAAATACCCGTGTAAAATAGACACAATACTCCGGTTACTAAAACCGGTACAAAAACTACAACTTTTTACTATAAATACTAACTTTTACTACTAACTATACTAAACTATAAAGATTAATATTTCATCCTAATTATATCATAATTTCATATATTTTACATAGAATTTGTTCATAAAACATAATAATATTACGTATATTTAATCATATAAAAATAATACATCAACGACCGTGGTGCAGCCCGGGGCGACTTAAGAATCCTCGACAGGTCCGTACCCACGTAAAAGGACAAAGGGATTCACAGGCCGAAGAAATTTATGCATAATTCCCTACTATCCCAGAAAACTAGGATGATATGGGAATAATGAAAAGACAGATAAAGGAGTTACAAAAAGGCAGGACTGGGAAGGAATCTTAGCCCGCTTGGGGTACTAGTGTCCTTCATCCTAACATCCTCAAGACAACACCGATGGGAGGTACCCATAATCCCAATTTCACCAATTATCATAGGGCTACTGACCCTTTGGTTTGGCTTTCAGCTTTTCAAAGAAGAATCAGTCTGAGCCACCGAGCGAGGAGGCATGGTGTATAACTTTTGTGGGATCTATGCAGGACAGAGCGGCGTCTTGGATTTGCAGACTTCCTCCATGTTCGATCATGTCTTGGGATGACCTAATAGGCAATTTTATATCCGAGTTCAAGTCGGTGGGTGGCCCTAAAAAGACACTTATCGACCTTCACGAGGTCCGACAGGGCGAAAATGAGTCCACCGCAGCTATTACGAGAGGTTTTACAAAATTTATGAGCTAACCAGGGGTTTAGCGGACAACATTGTGATGAACAACTTTGAAACAGGGCTGAGTCTAGGTTATTTGAAATTATATTTTGCTTTGACGCCGCCATCGAACCTCTAAGAGATGTTAAGTTCGACAAGAAAGTACATCGCGACTGCAGGGAATGAAGGATCTTCAGCATCCTGCAAGGGCAAACAGAGGGCTGAGCGTAGCCCACCAAGGGATAGTCACAGGAATCTTGATCGGGATATCAAAAATCCTAAGAGATTTAAGGAGAAAACTTTCACTCCTCTCAAAATCTCGTACACTCAGATGCTGAATGAGGTAAGAGACGAACTCCCTGAGCCATACCCTATGATTCCATACCCACATCGTGACACTACCAAGTATTGCGGATATCACAGGGACAAAGGTCATACCACCGATGAAAGCATGCAATTCAAAAGAGCAATTGAGAAACTACTGGCATGCAGAAATCACGATCAATACAAGAGGGACGTTGATGGGCCGAATAGAAAGAACCAACAAGCCCGTCAGTTCGATAGGCAAATTCAAATGATCACAGAAACTCCTCCTAGCAACAACCAAATCAAAAGCCGCATTGGTTCTATTAACAAACATGTGGAGAAGCCAGCTGTCCTGTGTGGGAATGAGCAACCCCTTGCTTTTACCCGAAGCGAGCTAGTAACTTCCGTCAACGTGGAAGACATGTGTCTTTGTGTATCGGTGGTAGTCAACCGGGCATGCTTCAACAGGGTTATGATCGATACGGGAGCATGTCGGGACATTTTGTATTATAATTGCTTCAAAGACATGGGGTTCATCGAATCCAATTTGAGTCCACATAATGGCACCCTTGAAGGCTTCACCAACCATAGAATACAGGTCAAGGGGGCCATCTACCTAGATGTACAAATGGGAGATTATGCACCTTTCCGAACTGAAAAGTTAACATTTCTCGTGGTCGATCTTCAGTCAAATTATAACATGATAATTGGGACGCCGGCATTGAAGCAGTTTCAGATGGTTACGTCCATCCCGCAACAGTGGGCAAATTTTTACGTCGGGGATAAGGTCGGAGTATCGGTCAGCGAACCCGCAACCTTCCTCACCTTTATTCATAAAATGAGGACCGGGAACAAGAAAGCTTGCATCGAATAGCCTGAGGACATGGAGAACATCAATATGATCAGAGAGGTAGGAGATCCCCTATCTGTCAAAGTAGAGTGTGAAACTTTTCAAGTCAGGGATGAGCCCGACTTCACAGCGGAGGATGAGTTGGTCGAAGTAATCATTAACGCTGAGTATCCCGATCAAAAGATCAAGATAGGTGCTCGCCTAAGCCTCTCGGAGAAAGAGATTCTGATTGATTTACTCAAGGAAAACCTAGATGCATTTGCCTGGGTGGTTACAAATATGAGAGGAGTTGAGACCGATGTAGCCCTCCATCATCTCAACGTCGACTCTACCTTTAAGCCGATACAACAGCGAGCACGTCAATTCACGTGGGAAAAAGAGACCGCGGTTAAGGTAGAGGTCGGAAAGCTTCTTAAAGCCGGGATCATAAAGGAGCTAGCTTATCCCACTTGGCTAGCGAACGTAGTGATGGTGAAGAAGCACAATGGCAAGTGGAGGATGTGTGTCGATCTCACGGACATCAACAAGGCTTGTCCTAAGGATCCTTATCAACTCAATCGAATTGATCAGTTAGTGGACTCCATCTCCGGTTTCAATGTCCTCAGTTTTCTGGACGTGCATTCAGGATATCATCAGGTACGGATGGCTGAGTCCGACAAAGTAAAAACAGCCTTCAGAGCTGTTGGGGGCCTATACTATTATGAAATGATGCCCTTTGGGTTGAAAAATACGGGCTCAACCTACCAGAGGATGGTCAACAAGGTTTTCAGTTCACAGATCAGGAAGAACATAGAGGCTTACATAGACGATATGGTGGTCAAGTCTGTGGGTAACGGTCATGCCGACGACCTTCGAGAAACCTTCAGCAATGTCCGAAAACACTCCATGAAACTTAATCCGGCTAAGTTTACATTTGGTGACCAGGCAGGCAAGTTTCTAGAGTTCATGGTTAGCCGCCGAGGGATCAAAGCTAATCCAAAAAAATCAAGCTCTGATCGATATGCAAGAGCCTAGCACAATCAAGGAGGTTCATAGGCTCAATGGCAGAATCATCGATTTGGGTCATTTTATCTAAAAAACAGCAGAACAATATCTCGAATTCTTCAAAACACTCAAGGGTGACAAATCTTTTTCATGGAATGACGAATGTTCTTAAGCTTTTCAAGCTTTGAAGGAATAACTAGTGTAACAGCCTTTCTTGGTTAGCCATGTAGAAGGAGATGTTTTGTTTTTGTACTTGGCGGCCTCGGACCGGGCTGTTGCCGCCGTACTTATCAAGGAGGCTGGATCCCTCCAAAATCCTATTTAATATGTAAGCAAGGCTCTCAGTCCGGTGGAGAGTCATTATTTAATGTTGAAAAGTTAGCCTACTCGCTTGTTATCGCTGCCCGCAAACTCGGGGGCTATTTTACTACACACACTATAATTGTCTTAACAAACAGCCCGATGCGTCCGTCAAATTCTACACAGACCGGATCTTTCAGGTCGTATGCTTCGATGGGCCATCAAAATTATATACTGAGTTCGATATTCGATATCAACCAAGGAAAGCTATCAAAGCTCAAGCACTGCCATATTTCATTATTGATACGAGTTTCAGCTACACTGAAACGAGTTTGCCTATACCTCTTGAGCCCGCTGCTGCTCCGAACAAACCCGATCAATGCTGGCAGTTGTATGTTGACGGAGCATCAAGTCGAAATGGTTGCAGGGACGGTGTTATTATAATGGAGCCGGGGACAACAGAAGAAATTGAAAAAGCTCTAAGGTTCAAGTTCCCGGCCACAAACAATCAAACTAAGTACGAGGCTGTCATAGCCGTGCATAAACTGGTGAAGGAAATAAAAGTGGAAAATGTTGAACTCTACTGTGATTCTCAGCTCATCGTCAACCAAATCTCAGGGGACTATGGTACGCTTTGCGGCATCCTTGAAAAATACGGTGAGAGTCAGACGACTGAGATCTGACTTCAATTATTACGAATTCATCGGAGTTCAAAGAGAGGATAACGAGCGGACGGATTATCTCTCTAAGCTATCTCTTGAGGAGGAAATCGCGGATCCTTCAATAATGGTAGAATATCTGGTTGTACCTACAATTGAGGCAATGGAAAGCATGGAAATTGATGCACCAATGCCGATTCCATGTTGGATTGACGAGATTCAAGCTTACAAAGAATCGGGCACCTTGCCTACGGACACGGATAAATCTCGCACCCTCAGAAAAAGAGCAGCCAGGTACATTATACACGACGGAACGCTTTACAGGAGATCCGCCACCAAGCCTTTATTAAGATGTGTCCAAAAAGAGGAAAGCGAAAAAGTGCTCATCGAGCTTCATCAAGGAGTGTGTGGGGGCCATCCCGCTAGCCGCTCTTTGGCCAAGAAGGTCGTAACAGTACGGTATTATTGGCCGACAATCCTTAAGGACTCGGAGAAATTAGTCAGAGAATGTCCGGGGTGACAAAAACATGCGGACATCCCAAGATTACCATCTGTTGAACAGAGCATTGTGGTCTCGCCTTGGCCTTTTGACATGTGGGGACTCGACCTCATTGGACCTTTCCCCTTGGGGAGGGGTGGATGCAAAGTTATCATAGTAGTTGTGGATTATTTCACAAAGTGGATCGAGGGCAAGCCTTTTGTTAAGATAAGGGCAAAGTATGCGGTTTACTTTCTCCACGACCATATATGGTCTCGCTTCGGCACCCCACGGGCAGTGGTGATAGACCACGGACCACAATTCAGGGACAAATTTTTAGATTTTTACGAAGAGTACAGAGTCAAACACTGGCAATCATCCGTGGCCTATCCTCAGGGCAATGGCCAAGCCGAGGCCGGAAATAAACAAATAATCAAGATTCTCAAAAAGAGTGTAAGTGAGAAAGAAAAAGCGGGCGGTTGGGTTGACGAGCTGCCCGCCATACTATGGGCGTTCCGCACCACGATCAAAACACCCACTGGAGAAACACCGTTTGCTCTCAGCTATGGATTGAAGGCCATGACACCCATTGAAATGGCGCTCCCAAGCATCAGGGTCGCCGTGTATGACCCAACGGACAATCTACTCAACAGACAGATTGACCTAGACCTAGCAGAGGAAAAAGGTTAGCGACATACCATCGGCTCGTGAATTACAAACAGACCGCTAAGCGTCATCATGACAAACGAATCCGCGACTACTCCTTCAAGATCGGCGATTTGTTCTTCAAAACAGGAAGGCCACTGGTCTTCAACCTGACAGGGGCAAGCTTAGGGCGAATTGGGAGGGTCCGTATCAGGTCACTAGAGAAATCAAAAAGGGACTTACATTCTAAAAAATCAATAGGATTTTGAACTCAACTGACCGTGGCATGCAGACAACCTCAAAATGTACTACATGTAAATATCGGCTAGGGTTATGGCTATCCTCTCATTTACGATGTGAGTGGTTAGGCTTTCTTACTTGATTTTCACCCACCTAATGGGGTGAGGCAAACTTAATAAAGCTCGGTTTTACATTTATCTTTTAAACACATGTTATCATATTCTTCAAGTGTGTGTCCGTTGTGCGTATTAGTGTGGTTATCGACGAAATTTTCAACAAAGACCTCGGATTCAACTTAGACTTTGTTAAAAATGAGGGCCATACCTTGGAAAAATTTCAAACATGCGAGTGGACAAGTTATTTCAGATAAGTCCATTCATGTTCAACTCCGAATCTTATCTGAAACAAGGGGGCCACACTCCAGAAAAATTTCATGTTACAAGTGGACAAGTTATTTCAGATAAGTCCATTTGTGTTCGACCTATCTAAAACAAAAGGGGCCGGATACTACTACATCGGACACACAAAGGATCAAACTTGATATATGCAATAAATTCGAGCAAAATAAAAACATACATGCGAACACAAAATAGACTTCATATATTCAGAAAATGAAGAAAATGTCACTACAAGTGCGGAATGAAGAAAATGTCATTACAAGTGTGGAATGAAGAAAGTTCATACAAAATCAAAGAAAAGGTTATACAATGCGGAATCAGTAAATTTAAGAATCTTCTGGCCGCATATCGTCATCGCGTCATGTTATCAGCGTTTGCATCCGAGTCTGTTTGCTGAGTCTGTGCTTGATCCGTGGCCTCTCCCCGGGTAGCGTGGAGCACTAACTCCTTAAGATTTTGTTCTTCAACTGGGGGGCGCCTCCCAACCGTCTGCATAGGTTTCCAACTCGATCTGGGAGTAGGGGATGTGCGGGTGGAAATCCCTCAAGTGGTCGGAGAAAGGAGGGGTAAGAATTCTGCAAAGTCTCAAGGTCTGGAACGTCGCCGCCGCGAGCCCACACACAACTTGCGATATGATAGAAACCTTGATCATATCCCATCAAGAAATTCTCACCCACGGCATCCTTTCTCGCAGCCTCTATCTGGGCCACAACCCCGGAGCTCAGATCGGCAAGCCTCTGTTTCAGATCAGCATTCGCCTTCTTTTCAGTTTCCTATCGGTTTTGGGCCTGGTCAACCAGCGTCTGCATGTCTTTCATGGTTTGGATGGCCTCTTTGTCTTTTTGTCCTAAGTCACGAGCGAGAACTTCCAGATGCTCGGAGTTCGCCTGAGCCTCGAGCAGTGTTAGGAACATTTTATCATGTTTTGATGATAGCCATACTAGCTGTTATAACAAACCTGAAATAAGTTAGAATTCTCTGTATAAGTCTTTACTTAGAGTCTGACATGTTGTATAAGTTGAGTCAGACAAGTATTGTACTAGTTGGTAGGACGGCAAAGCAAAAAACAGATATTCGGCGGAGTGAAGCCAGCCAAGCACTAGCAGAGAAGCAATGCAGACATTAAAGGTCT
>CM044900.1:90420286-90576725 GCA_024500145.1 Gentiana dahurica var. dahurica
ATGGAGGATTTAAATTGATATCATATTCAGACTCTGACTATGCTGGATGCAAAATAGATAGTTAAATGGAGCAGCTCAATGAAGAACCCAATTGATCGGCTAAGTGACCAGCCAAGGCACTTCACCGAAATAAAGACTTGGATAAATTAAAAGTGTGAACAAAATCAATTCTGATTACATGTGGAGAATAAGGCAATTATGGAGGATTATTCTGTGAAAGATTACACACGTGGAGATCAATTTATGATCATGGAGGTAATTGTATTATTTTTCGAATTGAAAACTCCTCGATTCCCGGGCTCTATCATTACTTACCTCAAACCACTCCCCCATTACGCTTGAATATCGCAATTCACATACACAAAATCACGCCATGATGTCACAAAATCCTTCCATATTCAAACCACGTTCACACTACCCAAATCACACTATATAAACCAGACTTAAAGATTTTCAGAAATCTTTACTCTCCCTTGCAAATTACAAACCCTATTTCTGATTTTCACAAAAAAAAACTTGAAGAACTCCTTTCTAAACATCTATCTACTATCAATGGCCTCATCTTCCACAATCTCTCCTACTGAAAAATACTATGAAAAATCAATCATCACTGGTTCGTTTTTCAAACCAGAACACTATATCTCTTATTGTGATAACGATGCACAAGCACAACGCTTGGTCGATTGCTATACAAATTTGGGGCTGATGACCTTTCTAAACCCCCCAATAACTGGTATATGCTATGAAAACCTGATAGCATTCTGGAAAAATGCCAAGTTTGTGCCCAGCACAAAGAAGACTGAAGTCGATCGCATCACAAGCTCAATCTTTGGAAAAAACATAGTCATCACGCCTGGTACACTAAACAGATACCTGCATCTTCCCTTAATTGGTCATGCCAATGTCATGCTGGTAATGATAGACATCACAAAATTCTGGGCTGAGATAGCCAAAAGCCCCAAGCAAAACAGCAAAACGTACAATCTACCTAGATCAAAGCTCAAACTTCCATTTGCTGAATTTGCACCGGTCATCACCAAAAATATTGAAGGCAGAAAGGGGTCGATGGAAAACCTAACTGAGGTACGGATCAAACTGATGGCCATAATCTATGAACGCATCAAATTTGATTGGGCAACCTTTGTTTTCAATCGATTGAAGGATCAGATTCAAAAGGAAATTGACCTATCATTCACCGCACCGAGCAAGGGTTTGCAGAAAAAGGGCGATTTCTGGGAAAGGAAATCATATGGGTTCCCTCTTCAACACCTGTTCAATGCCTTGAAAGTACAACCCACAAACCTGCATTCCCCACACAAGTCCAAGACAATGTTCACCTACATCAAGGCTTCCCTGAAGCCCAAACCCGTTGCTGGGAAAAAGAGGAAACAACCTGAATCCAGCAGATCAGGAGTGGGACGAAGAACCAGATCTCAGAAGGCACAAGAGGATACAACTATGCCTTACATCAGCAACTTGTATGAGCCTGTGACAATCAGTGATGACACAGCAACAGAAAAAGAGAAGCAGCAAGAGGACATCACCTACCTTGAAGAAGGTGAGGAAGGATATAGACTCACTACATCTGAAGAAGAAGAGATAGATGAGGAAGAAGATGAGTCAGAAGATGAACATTCAGAAGGTAGAAATCTTGAAGCCAATCAAGAAGATTTGGGGATTTCTGACGATGAACTGACTCTCCAAGAAGTGCTTTTCGAAAGCATTGGTACAGTTGACAAACAGCTCAGTGAGCCAGCTGATAAAGCTCACTTAGCCGAAATTGTCAACTCCCCCACAATCACATAAGGGGGAACGGTGGCAGATGAAGAAGCTCACACTCAACAACAACCTCTAAATGACCCTGTGTCTAATGAGGCAGAACAAGAACAGACGAAAGAAAAAGAAGAAGCACAAAATGAAAAGGGAAAAGAGGAAAAGGAAGAGCAAGAAGTTGAGGTGGAAAATGAGGAGAAGCAAGGTCAAGATGCTGAGGGAGAAGATGATGAGGATGAAGGGGATGCCAATGCAGCACCAAAAGAAGTTGATCCAGAAAGAGTCTTCAATCTGGACATTCAACCCCTCATTGTGGACATGGAAAGGCAATACTACAGCAGGCAAAACTTGAAGCATGCCTTAATGAGTGAAGCTACCTCCTTCAACCACAAGATTGAGGCCCTCATCAGTCACATCAAGATCCAGGATGAGGTCATGGAGAGACAAGGAAATCTGCTTTGCAACTTATAGCACCTCATTCCTCATCATGTCCAAACCAATCTTGAGTTCCTTGCTGAGACAAATGACATCAATCTCAAACCATTGGTGGACACTCTCAATACACACACTCAACAAATTCAGCATCTGGAGGAGATAATGGAGCATTCTGGCAAGCAGCTAGACTTTCTAATCAAAGTTGGTGAGGCCAACAACAAAATACTGGAGAAAAAGTATGGTCCTCTCCCTGAGTCTGAAGCAGCAATTGCAGACCTTGAAGCACGTTTTGATGCTGCCACAAAGGGGGAAGGAAACTCAAAGCCTGAGAGCTCCAGTGGAAAGGGAAAGGGCAGCAAAGGCAAGGACAGCAAAGGCAAAGGCATCAGGATTGAAGAAATGAAGAAGTAAACCTGTTACCTGTTGCTTAATTCAATTTGATTTTATCATTTGCCTTTGTTCTTTAAATAAAGAGATGCAATATCTTATTGCCCTATGATGGATGAATAAAACTGTTGAATTTTTGTTCTATTATTTTGATTACTTATGTTCAGGCTTATGAGGGTTTTGGCATCATCAAAAAGGGGGAAATTGTTAGGAACATTTTATCATGTTTTGATGATGGCATACTAGCTGTTATAGCAAGCTTGAAATAAGTTAGAATTCTCTGTATAAGTCTTTACTTAGAGTCTGACATGTTGTATAAGTTGAGTCAGACAAGTATTGTACTAGTTGGTAGTACGGCAAAGCAAAAACAGATATTCGGCAGAGTGAAGCCAGCCAAGCACCAGCAGAGAAGCAATGCAGACATTAAAGGTCTGACTTGTAACCAAGGAAGTCTGTGATGACCTTGGACAAGTCTAAGTTATACTACAAGTGATGTACATTAATATTTGAATATGGTGTACACTGATCTCACCCCAATCTAAGATCAGTGAAGTACAAAGATTCTCCTTCAACTGAAGCAAAGAAGAAAATTGTGAACCGGCAAAGTAAACTTACTCTCGGTTGAGTAAAGACGAAACGGTGAAGGAAAAGCTAAAACGGCTAAGTCAGAAGGATCACTCGACCGTTCTTAAAACGGCGAAGTAACACTTACCAGATCAGATTTAGTATACGTTGAAGATTCAGAAGATCATGCATTAAATGCACAATCAATAGAGGATCAATCAAGGACGGATTTTCTGCTATACGTTTGAAGAAAGAATCCAATCACTAAAATCAAGGAAAATGCAATTAAGGGGGAATCAAGAATAAAATCAAGGATTATTCCCTCATTAATATAGCCAACGGACGGAATTTCAAAATCAAGGTTATTCAAGGCTATAAATAGAAGGCATTGACAGACAGAGAAAGGTGTGGAACTAAACATAAAAATCAAGTGAAAACTCTGTCAATTTGAAAAGCCTTCTTTCTGAACTTACAAGGAAACATCTAGTGATCAACTCAGATATCAGAGCAACAAAGTCATACTTGGGGCTGAGTTTGATCAACCAAGTGTGTGAATCACATTCACATCAAACTGAAGCAACTAAATCAGAAGCAATCTGAGAAGGAGTTGAATCTGTGATAGCTGTTGAAGGATTTTGATCTCAAGGAGCAGCAAGGAAGACTGAATCATTTTAAATAAGAGAAAAGTTTTTGAAACTCCACTATAGTCATTCACCCCCCCTCCCGCTGACTATAGTTTCACCCTTCTCTGGGACCAACAAGCTGCATCTTCTTGGCTTCAGCAAGCTGCTTTCTCAAATCAGCATTCTCAGCAAGTTTTCTCTTCAGCTCCGAATGCTCGGCCTCTGAGGCATTAAGCCGCACTTTCAGGTCCGCCACAACCTCGTTAGCGGCATTCAATGCCTTGGTGGTGTCGGAGCTTGACGATATAGTGTTCCTATAATCGTTTATGAACTGTTGCAGACCGGTGCCGACCTAAAAGAGAAAAGGTTTAAACAAGCGGATTGGAAAACAAAAATATAAGGAAAAATGAAGGATGAAAGGATGTTTACCATGCTCACCGTGGCACCATACAAGCCCCACAGATCCTCGATATTCTGAAGAAAGGCTCGGCGAAGGTCGGTCTGATCTGCTAACACAATCATGTCCGCGATGTCGCGGCCAGCCTCCAATTGAACCGAATTAGGAAGGCTCCACCTTAAATGCCTCTGCAGGGCCACATCACCAATTCCTCTGGAGATCGTGGTCGCCCTAGGCATGTCAATGGGAAGCTGGCGCATAAATTCTTTATCTAGCCAGACAGCAGGGTGACTCCGAGGTCCAACAGGCACACCAGCATAGGGCACTATCATGGTCGTGCCCGCCAGAGAGGCTTTGGATGTGCCCTGAGGAGGGGCAACGGACTTCAGCTGACTATCCCCTACCTTGGATTTCTTGGGTAGACGAGCCACCTCCTCACCATCCCCAGTGAGATCGATCTCCTCAACAACAACTCTCTTCTTCTTTTCGACAGCCGGAGTCTTGGTCAGGACTGTCTGCTTTAAAGTTTCGTTCGTCAAGGCTTTCCCCACCTCTTGTTTCGTTGGTGGTTAGGCCGACTTCCCGGCCTTAGATCAAGAAGCCCCCGCTGAGTCAACTAGGACGTCGACCATAGGGAGGGCAGTCTTAACCCCCTTTAGCTCCGTGGCCCTCTTCACCTCGCCAGTAGTCTTCCTAGCGGCCAACAGATTACGCTGTTTCAGAGCGTCCATGGTACCTGCAAAGAGATAATATTAATCAGCGTACTGCCAAGAGAATATATAAGAACAAAACAAAAGGATGATAAAAACAAGTAAAAATCGTTCTCGGGGCCCGCATTGAAGGATTGCTTAAGCAGACTGAACACAAAGAGGGCATACGTTTGCCGAAGTGGCACTCCTCATACCTATCGGGATCATTAGGAAACGGTTTGACAACCACCAAGGGATCCCCGATACTTTCTCTGGAAAGTCCTGCCCTCCTAAGGTAGGGTTGGCTGACATGTAGAAGAAGCCTCCAGTTAAAGGCCCGATCTTGATCCTGTTAGGAAATCACTAGTTTAACACAACGAAATTTAAAATTTGATTTCCTTTATCTAGATCGTTCTTCGTTTAATGCAATAAACACGTTAAGTAGTTTGATGGTTATACCTTGATGATCTATAAGATCGTCGCTTTGACCGTCAACGGAGAGTAGTTCATTGCGCAAGCCGTCCACGCGTCCGGCCTCTATCGCTAATCCACACGAACCCCTTGCCGGAATCCTCCTTGGATTGCTATTGGAAAACTCCGGTTGCTAGACCGGCCTTTTTCGTCCCCCACAAACTCACTATAGGTTGCTCTCTATTTTACACAATAACTATGAGCTCTTGCAATTATGATGTACAAAAGAGCTTGACACCCACTTCCTTTATATAGGCAAAGTGGCGCCCCTATGTTGTGTGGAGGAGAAGAAAACATTTTCCCAATAAAATAAGGAAAATCAATTAGATTGATTTATCTTTTTGAATATAATTATCTTATTACCATAAATCTATTTTTCCAAAATCAATTAATATCTTATATTAATATTATGGTAATCTTATTAATTAAAGTGCACAATCCAAGTGTATCTTATACATTTAAATGTGGCGCCCCTATAGTCAATTAATTGACTTCCGGAATATTCTTTAATTAATATAATTTGTATATAATTAATATCTTGTATTTTATTTATTCATAATAAATAAATACCACCATATTAATTTACCACTATAACCTTTATAGTCTAGAGATAAACTTTCCTTATTTGGTTATCAACTATAACCGCATTTTAATCCGACTCGATGTTCATATGTGTGTGACCCGATAGGCTTCCGAATATGTTGACCGTAGACACAAAGTGCAATTTACTAAAATGCCCTTCATACCTAACGATCACGGGACAGCGTCTAGCAACACACCGTGACCCCCAATCATCGGAAGAGTCAAACGCAATGACTACTACCTTTCATGTGAAGCAGTTACCGTGTAACTTACAATCCCATCGCTGTTCCGAAGTGATCTATTAATCGACTAATAAGTCGTTTCATGGCAGTTCCGTCTATATATAATATCCATACGATAGTATCTCGAGTGTCAATACATTAACGATCGTATCTTATAATCTGGATATCACGCTCTCTCGGAATAACACATTTACTCCCACTTTGCAAAGATTCTCGAGAGCTAGACATTCCTTATAAGAAGGCCATTTCGGATATTTGATCCCAATCATAGGATACGCGATTCCCGGACGACCAATCATGTATACTCCGCATGCTTCAATATCATACCCAATCACTACCGCATGATCGCCCCATGGCTAGGGGAAATCTCAATAGTGTCAAAGCATGACAATCCACACCGTGATGCCATGAAGACTCCGATCAAAAGGATAATTACACAACCGCCACATAGTGTGACACTTAATGTAAGTGGGTCAGTCTAACGTACGCATTCTCTAATACACGTCCACGTACAGTACAAGTGTCTACACACTTCAATAGACGAGATCTATCCCTATCTTCTAAAAGATAGAAGACATCCAATACGTGCTAGTCTGATTATACTATCAATGACCCATTTGATAATATGTAAGACTAGAGACATTTAAGTATCAATCTTGTTATAGTGATTAGAGATCTCATCAACCATAATCACTATCATGGTTTCTCTATCACAAATTGATACAAGGGACGTTACTATGTATGTACAACAAATAACATGAAGATAAACAATATATAATAACATAAGTGCTTTTATTAATCATAATAAAGTTATTACATGAACTAAATAGACTGTAAATGACCCGACCTGGTCGGATCCAGTCCAACCTGATTGGGTTTAGGACACCTTTCCAACAATCTCCCACTTGACCTAAAGCTAATCACCCATATGCCTAAGCCCGTGCAAGTGAACATGTTTCTCATGCTTTGCTTGAGACAATGCCTTGGTTAACGGATCAGCTATGTTATCATCCGTGTGGACTTTCTCTTTCTTTACATCTCCTCTATCTACTATCTCTCTAATCAAGTGATAGTGCCGTATCACATGTTTGGACTTCTGATGAAACCTTGGTTCCTTCGACTGAGATATCGCTCCATTATTATCACAATACAGAGGCACTGGACCTTCAATGGAGGGAACCACACCATGTTTAGAAATGAACTTCTTCATCCAAACTGCTTCCTTTGCCGCCTCCGAGGCTGCTATGTATTCGGCTTCCGTTGTAGAGTCTGCAGTAGTCTCCTACTTGGAACTCTTCCAGCTTACTGCTCCGCCGTTGAGCGTGAAATCAAATCCAGATTGTGACTTAAAGTCATCCTTGTCAGTTTGAAAACTGGCATCTGTGTAACCTCGAAATACTAAATCATTATTCCCAAAAACTAGGAACATATCCCTAGTACGTCTCATGTACTTAAGGATATTCTTCACAGCAATCTAGTGACCATCACCTGGATCGGACTGGTACCTACTAGTCATACTAAGAGGGTACGAGACATCTGGTCTTGTGCATAACTTGGCATACATGATAGACCCGATTGCTGAAGCATAAGGGATCTTATTCATTTGTGTCCTCTCCTCTTTTGTCGTGGGACTCATTCCCTTTGACAGATAGACCCCATGCGACATGGGAAGCAATCCTCTCTTGGACTGATCCATGCTGAATCTCTTCAGCATCTTGTCTATGTAGGTGGATTGCGACAAACCAAGCAACCTTTTAGATCTGTCTCTATAGATCTTTATTCCTAGAATATAGGCTGCATCACCCAAGTCCTTCATTGAGAAGTTCTTGGATAACCAAGCTTTGACCGATTGTAACATAGGCACATCATTCCCTATGAGCAATATGTCATCTACATAAAGCACTAAGAACACAATGGCACTCCCACTAACCTTCTTGTAAACACATGGCTCATCTTCATTCTTGATGAAATCAAACTGTTTGATTATCTCATCAAAGCGAATATTCCAACTCTGAGAAGCTTGCTTTAATCCATAAATGGATCTTTGCAGTTTGCACACCATCTTGGCGTCATTGGTTGTGAAACCCTCAGGCTGTGTCGTGTACACTTCCTCAGACAGGTTCCCGTTAAGGAAAGCTGTTTTCACATCCTTCTGCCAGATTTCGTAATCATGGTATGCTGCAATAGCGAGCAAAATTCTAATGGATTTTAACATGGCAACAGGCGAAAAGGTTTCTTCATAGTCAACTCCTTGTCTTTGCTTATATCTTTTTGCCACTAACCTAGCCTTGTAGGTAGTCACGTTACCGTCCATGTCGGTCTTTCTCTTAAAGACCCATTTACACCCTAAAAGAACTATTCCCTCAGGTGGATCAACTAAGTTCCAAACTTGGTTGTATTTCATGGATTCCATTTCAGAATTCATGGCTTCCAGCCATTTCTCTTTGTCATGCCTTAATAGCACTTCCTCATAAGTTCTAGGGTCCTCATCTTCCATGAGATACACGCCTGTGTACCTTTCGGGTACAAGGCGTTCCCTGGTGGATCTACGAGGTGCTAGTGCATCCACGGTAGAGACTGGTGTCACAACTGTGTGTGGCAAGTCCTCTACTTCCATCAACTGACTGTTATCCGTAAGTGGTTCTCGAATTTCTTCAAGATCAATTTTACTCCCACTGACCCTATCCAGAATAAACTCTTTCTCCAGAAAGTGGCCAGTCCTGGCAACAAACACCTTTTGTTCCTCAGGATGCTAAAATTGGTACCTTTTGGTTTCCTTAGGATAACCCACAAATAGACATTTGTCAGACCTGGGCTCTAATTTGTCAGGCATCATCCGCTTCACGTAAGTCAGACAACCCCAAGGTTTTAGATGACCTAGGCTCGGTTTTCTCTTAGTCCATACCTCGTATGGCGTAGAGTCAGCCGTCTTTGATGGAACTCGGTTCAGTGTATAGGATGCGGTTCCTAGAGCATACCCCCAAAACGGTTTTGGGAGAACTGCATAGCTCATCATGGATCGCACCATGTCTAACAAGGTACGGTTCCTCGTCTCAGACACCCCATTCATTTGTGGCGTCCCGGGAGGGGTCCATTCAGGCAGAATCCCATTCTCCTTCAAATAGTCTTGAAACTCTCCATCTAGGTATTCTCCCCCTCGATCGGATCGAAGTGTTTTGATTTCTTTACCTAGTTGTTTCTCCACTTCACTTTTGAATTCCTTGAACTTTTCAAAGGCTTCAGACTTATACTTCATTAAGTATATCTAACCATAGCGAGAATGGTCGTCAGTGAAGGTGATGAAATAAGAGTATCCTCCTTTGGTTTGAATTGATATTGGGCCACATACATCAGTATGTATGAGCTCAAGCAATTCATTGGATCTTATCCCTTTGCCACAAAAAGGTGACTTTGTCATCTTGCCGAGTAAACAAACTTCGCATGTATCAAACGATTCGTAATCAAATTGATCCAACATTCCATCTTTACGGAGTTTGGAAATGCGATTCTTATTTATATGGCCAAGTCTACAATGCCATAAGTAGGATTCATTCAGGTCATTTGTTTTGGCTTTCTTGTTATTTATATTAAGTACATCAACATTCATATCTAATATGTAGAGACCATTGCTAAGTATACCAGTACCATAAAAGATTCCATCACGTGAAAAAGAACAACATTTATTCTCAAACATAAAAGAAAATCCATCAACATCTAATGCAGAAATAGAAATAATGCTCTTCGTGAGAGCGGGAACAAAATAACAGTTATTAAGTTCTAGTACTAGCCCACTAGGAAATGAAAGAAAATAAACTCCTACGGCCAGCGCAGCAACACTTGCTCCATTTCCAACGCGTAGGTCCACCACTCCTTTCCTCAGTTCTCTAGTTCTTCTTAGTGCCTACTTATTCCTACAAATATGAGAACCACACCCAGTATCTAATACCCAGTGGTTAGACTTAGAAGAAGCAATATTGATCTCAATCATAAATATACCTGAAGTTGAAGCATCAGAATGCTTCTTCTTGGTACTCAAGAAGCCTTTGCAGTTTCTCCTCCAATGTCCGGTCTCACCGCAATGGAAGCAAGCATCCTTGGATTTGTCTTTCGCTATCTTAGGCATTGGCTTAGGTGCAGCCTTCGCCTTATTGGACTTCTTCTGGGATTTAGCTTTGCCCTTGCTTGAAGTGACCAGCAACACTTGCTTTCCCTTCCCCACAGTGCCCTCAGCAGTTTTCAATATGTTCAATAACTCCGCTAGGGAGCAATCTATCTTGTTCATGTGATAGTTCATCACGAACTGCGAGAATGAATCGGGTAGAGATTGCAGAATCAAGTCAATACTCAATTCTCGTTCCAACTTGTGGCCCAGCTTCTCAAGCCTCTCTATGTACCCGATCATCTTAAGCACGTGTGACCCCACAGCAGTCCCAGATGCCATCTTACAACTAAACAGGGCCTTCGAGACCTCGTACCTCTCAGTACGGGACTGAGAAGCATAGAGTTCCTTCAGGTGGACCATGATTGTGTAGGAGTCCATAGACTCATGCTGTGTATGCAGTTCAGGTATCATAGAAGCAAGCATGATACATGTAGCATCAGTACTGTCAGAACAATGCTTGTTATACTTCTCGACAGCATCCACAGCCGAACCCTCAGCGGGCTTTTCCGGTAGGGCCTCGTCCAAGACATAGCCAATCTTCTCCTGCCTCAAAACAATTTTGAGGTTTCTTTCCCAATCGAGAAAATTAGTTTCGTCAAGCTTATTTTCGATGATAAAACGAAGGTTCAATTTGTTTGACATTTTTCTACAACAATAAATAAAGATAGAATAAGTAAAAATTCATGTATGAAAAACCCTAAATTTGCACTTAAGAATTTTATAGGGTTTTACTCCCACTAGCCTATTATTCCCAATTGACTTTCAAGAAAATAATTTCTTTAGTGGGCAAGATCCCATCGAACAACCTCGACCCCCAGCTTTGGCTGATGGGCTGAAAGTAATTAAACAGGTGGACAACGACTTGTCGATCGTATCTTATATGATTCTTGTTGTTTGACCAGTCAACTCTTTGACAATATTTCATCTTATGAAAATAGTCAAACCCTTGCTTCTAAAATCCAAACGACCCCGCTTTGGCTGGTGGCCGAGAGAATTCTTAGTCGAGTCATAACCCCAATATTCATGAGATCTCTTTCGATCATATCTCGATAACGATGATATACCCGAGGAAGGTCAACCCCCGTTTTGGCTGGTGAGTTGGGTCCGAACAAGGGCTCTTCACCGTCGTTATAATATGTGGAGGCAATTTCGACTTGATTTTTGATGCGGGAATAATTTTAAATTAATTCACTTAATTAATTTGGTTTAATTATGGTCTCATCTACTATGTGCATATTACTACTATATCATATAAAGTAAAACATACACAACATTCCGCGCACAAAATAACCGGTATGATCATGGACTTTTCCTAGGTGCGGTTTCGAATACAAACTGACGAAACCACGGGTCACAAACTAAGGGTATCTGCAACCGCCAATAGGATCTTTATTACTGTACGCCAATGGGTTCTTTATCTCTCCTTGGTCTTCAACTTCTTGCTTCATTCTTGTTACATAATAATAATTGCACCCGCCGCACACGGGGGAGCTAACGGCCGGAATGGGATAAATGCAAAAAGTAAACTAGGTCACGTTCTTCATAACGGCCTAGGACAATTTTTTCAAAACCAACATAAAGAAAACATTATCATCTATCCTATTGGTCGAGTCCATGATCAATCGGGGTCCATATAATCACATTATATCTACACATCTAATTCATACAATTTTATCTTATGAAAAAGATTAAATTCTAATTTTAACTACTTATGCGTCTTATTTTATCACATCAAATAATTAAATAACATTTAATCAATTATATGATTTAATCGAAATTTAAAATTAACATTTAATTTTAAATCGATTTTAATTTCAATTAAATTTGATTTATTCAAAATAAAATTAAAATTATAAAGTCTCCTATTTGTTTCCTTTCCAAAACCAAATTTGGCTTAGGCCTGGCCACTTTCCAGAATCAAAATTTTAGAAGTGGCCTAGGCCTAGGCCTTTTGCAAATCAAATATTTGAAAAGGGCCTAGGCCTATTCCAAATCAAATATTTGGAAAAGGGCCTAGGTCTATTCCAAATCAAATATTTGGAAAGGCCAAATAATTTTGGTTTAGGCCTGACCACTTTTCAAAATCAAAATTTTGGAAGTGGCATTGGCCTTTTACAAATCAAATATTTAAAAAGGGTCTAGGCCTATTCCAAATCAAAATTTGGAACGGCCAATATGCCATATGGTTTCCCAATGGCCCAAACTATTTGAACCATTGGTTGGCCATATGTCAAAACTAAACAAAAGAGATATTTATGCACAATAAATATCAAAAAATGAAAAGGGTCGATCTCCCCTATTGGAAGAGGACAGCCGACGGACGGCAACCCTAGAGCCGCCGCCGCAGCCCAGAAGAGGGGGCCCGCCGCCAGTCGGCCGAGCCCCCAAAACCCTAATTTTTTGTTTTTGTTTTGTTTTAACGTTTCGTGATTTAAATCTTGCATCTATCGATTAATTACTACACAATTAAATTATGCTTTATTGCTTAAGCTCGAAGTCTGGCTTTGATACCACTGTTAGGAAATCACTAGTTTAACGCAGCGGAATTTAAATTTTGATTTCCTTTTTCTGGATCGTTCTTCGTTTAATGCAATAAACACGTTAAGTAGTTTGACGGTTATTCCTTGATGATCTATAAGATCGTCGCTTTGACCGTCAACGGAGAGTAGTTCAGTGCGCAAGCCGTCCACGCGTCCGGCCTCTATCGCTAATCCTCACGAACCCCTTGCCGGAATCCTCCTTGGATTGCTATTGGAAAACTCCGGTTGCTAGACCGGCCTTTTTCCTCCCTCACAAACTCACTATAGGTTGCTCTCTATTTTATACAAGAACTATGAGCTCTTGCAATTGTGATGTACAAAAGATCTTGACACCTACTTCCTTTATATAGGCAAAGTGGCGCCCCTATGTTGTGTGGAGGAGAAGAAACCTTTTCCCAATAAAATAAGGAAAATCAATTAGATTGATTTATCTCTTTGAATATAATTATCTTATTACCATAAATCTATTTTTCCAAAATCAATTAATATCTTATATTAATATTATGGTAATCTTATTAATTAAAGTGCACAATCCAAGTGTATCTTATACACTTAAATGTCGCGCCCCTACAGTCAACTAATTGACTTCCGGAATATTCTTTAATTAATATAATTTGTATATAATTAATATCTTGTATTTTATTTATTCATAATAAATAAATACCACCATATTAATTTACCACTATAATCTTTATAGTCTAGAGATAAACTTTCCTTATTTGGTTATAACTATAACCGCATTTTAATCCGACTCGATGTTCATATGTGTGTGACCCGATAGGCTTCTGAATATGTTGGCCGTAGACACAAAGTGCAATTTACTAAAAGGCCCTTCATACCTAACGATCACGGGATAGCGTCTAGCAATACACCGTGACCCCAAATCATCGGAAGAGTCAAAAGCAATGACTATTACCTTTCAAGTGAAGCAGTTACCGTGTAACTTACAATCCCATCGCTGTAATAATATCCATACGATCGTATCTCGAGTGTCAATACATTAACAATCGTACTTATAATCTGGATAACACGCTCTCTCGGTATAACACATTTACTCCCACTTTGCAAATATTCTCGAGAGCTAGACATTCCTTATAAGAAGGCCATTTCGGATATTCAATCCCAATCATAGGATACGCGATTCCCGGACGACCAATCATGTATACTCCACATGCTTCAATATCATACCCAATCACTACCGCATGATCGCCCCGTGGCTAGGGGAAATCTCAATAGTGTCAAAGCATGACAATCCACACCGTGATTCCATGAAGACTCCGGTCAAAAGGATAATTACACAACCGCCACATAGTGTGACGCTTAATGTAAGTGGGTCAGTCTAACGTACGCATTCTCTAATACACGTCCACGTACAATCCAAGTGTCTTTACACTTCGATAGACGAGATCTATCCATATCTTCTAAAAGATAGAAGACATCCAATACGTGCTAGTCTGATTATCCTATCAATGTCCCATTTGATAATATGTATGACTAGAGACATTTAAGTACCAATCTTGTTATAGTGATTAGAAATCTCATCAACCATAATCACTATCATGGTTTCTCTATCACAAATTGATACTAGGGATGTTACTATATATGTACAACAAATAACATGAAGATAAACAATATATAATAACATAAGTGCTTTTATTAATCATAATAAAGTTATTACCTGAACTAAATAGACTGTAAATGACCCGACCCGGTCGGATCCGGTCCAACCCGATTGGGTTTAGGACACCTTTCCCACAATGCCCCTTTCGGGTATACCCGAGGAACTCCTTGAGCTCGGCTATGAACCCGTCATCGGCTTCCTGAGTTTTTATCTCTTTCAACTGATCGGTCTTAGTCGAGTTCACGGGGATCTTTTCGAACGGCCAGCCTATCATTGACTCTACTTTTATGCATCTCTTATCCGAGTCTGACAATTTGTCGGGAAAATCGAATAAAAGCCGAGGTCTGCTGCTGCTCGTTCTGCTCCGCGGTTGGATTTAACCGCCATCTCCATTTCTGTTAAAGCCGTAAAAATAAAGTAGTACTAGCATTGATGTTTCACAGACATGAAGCCAACTTATTATTATGAAATCCATCACCACACGGATAGCCCCTAGGGTATGATCGCATGGCATAACTCGCAGCTCCTCCATGAATCTTTTAAAGAATGGGTCAAAGGGTGGCCGAAGTCCGGCAACTAGGTGGTCATAATGCAACCACAGGTAATCCTCAGCCTCTTGACCACAAGTCCATGACACGTTCGCCGCACCCATGCTGGCAAACCGGTAATCTTCCGGGATATCAAAGGCCGTCAGCGCCAAGTTATAATCAGTTTGATCTCGGATCTCCTTCCATCGAGCTCTGACTTCGCTATCAGAACGCTTTTGGTCCTCCAACTCCATCTCAACCGTAATTGACCTCTTTTTGCGTGGCCTTTTCTTCTGCTCGAGGGCCTCCGACGCTGCCGTTTTCTTAGACGCACAGATTTATGTGACTTCTTCTTGGTTACGGCGGTTTTCTTTATTTCCACGACTTCCTTGAACCCCGCGTCTCGAGCAGCAGTTGATCGGGTCACTACCCCATGAAAGGCATGAATAAGGTTGCTCAACTTCATTTCATCGTCGACCTTGCCCCCAGTTGCCTCTTCACCGATAACCTCGACCTTCTCATCATCCTCCTCGTCGTCGGAGTCAGGTTCGTCCTCGTCTACTTCGAAACCTCTTCTTCGACTACCCCCTCATCATCATTTACGTCGACCTCGTCTGAGCCATAGCCTGCAGCAGCACGGACCACTTCGTCTCATTGCGTATATTCTGAAGACATCCTGGAAAAGAAGCAGGGCAAGGTGGATAAGTTAATCACCTAAGACTTAGAAGTCGGTCCGAGGTGAGCATAATCACACCCCGACACCACGCCCCTCCGTTTTCCCCAAAGAGTTAAAACCCAGAAAACCTAAGTAAACCATGGCAACTATATGGGCGTCTACCTATCGATAAATTTTTGGGGAGGGGGACAAGCATATTAAGGTGTAACATGACGAGTTTATGATTCACAATCAAAGGAACCCTAAACTCTAGTGAAATTTCTATCCTATACAACCTTCAAGCAAAGCGAAAAAGCAAGATCAAAGTGAAAAGAACAACGAAATCATACCTAGAGAAATGGAAAACATAAAAGGAGTTGAAATGTGCAGACTTTCGCCAGAATCTGTTTGCCTTCACCGGAATTCTCTTGCTTCCTTGCCGGAAAATATATCAGAAGGGGAAAAGTGTAAAAGTGAGGGAGGGAGCCGCTATTTATAGACGAAAAAATG
Source organism: Gentiana dahurica var. dahurica (assembly GCA_024500145.1). Taxonomy (NCBI): domain Eukaryota; kingdom Viridiplantae; phylum Streptophyta; class Magnoliopsida; order Gentianales; family Gentianaceae; genus Gentiana; species Gentiana dahurica. Next base: position 90,436,465 of record CM044900.1, read on the forward strand.
GAGGGAAGTGTCGTTTCGGATTCTAAATTCAAAGGCAATTATTGCTAGGAACGGTTTTCGATTCCCCTCAACCAATCAGAATACGCGGTGGTTCATGTCAAGCATCACGTCATTAATGCAACCGATGTGACATTTCACGAACCGATACGACCGTTACAGCCTCAACTACTCTGGCCTACGGCCTCAACTCAATACGATACAACGACCCGGCTTACGGCCATCTAAGCATGTCCACTGCAATGCACAACATAACATCAGTAATGCACAACTGCAATGCATTGGATTGGAACCCGATCAACTAGATATGGCCTATATCCTAGTCCAATAATAGATCGTGGGGCCTCCATCTCGCAAGTCCACAGTTCATAAGCCGGACTCCTTTCCACTCCGAGACCTCGGACACAGTGGAACCTTTCTATATTATCAAGCTGACATCAAGACAAGGAAGATATGAGTCCGACCTACGAATGAGTCCGCTGCCCGCCATACTTATCCACATAGCTGGCCGGTCAACTTGTATTTATTTGTATGATTATCCTTAATTATATCAATTTAATGTCTTGTCATGAATAGGCTAACCGACTTAGGCTTTTCCTATATATATGGGATCATAATATAATATAAAGAGATCCAAGAACTATAATAAACAAAGCTACTCTGTCAATTTGTCAACTCACTTGTGTGTTCTTTCATGTGCATTTGTCCGACGGCCTTGTGCTTGATAACCACCACCTTCTCCCCGGAGAAATCTTACCATAAACAACCTTATATCCTCTTTATATCACTGTTACCACAAATCTAGTATTCCACACGATATCAGAATCAAAATTCATAATCTTGAGCATGTAATAAGATAACACTGAAACACCGTGGTCAATGGCTTGAAAGACCATTAATTATGGAAAAATGAAGTTTTTTAGAGTTTTTCGATCGGCTACTGGATTTTCCGGCCGGCAGCCCAACAAACGTTAGTACACCTAACATTCGTTTCAGCTATGAACGTCAAAAGTGATGGCGTTCCGGAGTCCAGAACTGAATATTCTTTTGTTTCTAAAACACCAACAACTACGTTGGCCATCAAAACAAACGTCAATAATCCTAACGTTATGGAAACGGCAGCCACTGCGATGTTGGCCATGCAAACCAACATCGGCTATGTTGATGTTTTGGTCAACAGAACTGAATATGCTTCTGTTTTCAATACGTCAGCTTTCCCGACGTTGATCTTTTAATAGCAACTTCACAACGTGTGATGTTTTGGATCCTAGTACTGAAAATATTTGTGTTTTGTGTTTTTGCATAATCAAAACATGATACAAACAATCATCCAAACATAAATACAACGGTTCAAAATGATAAAAACAACGTAATTCAAACAATTAATCCAAACGTCATTCAAAGGTAATCCTAACGGTTCAAAATCATCCACACAACAATGATAAATACTTACAATGGTTCAAAAAGATCCTAACCAAAATGATCCAGAATTTATCCAAACGTAATACCATAACAATAATTCAAAATTTTCCGGGGTATTAATAAAACTATCCCTAAATAAACGATCTTTTATGTCTACTAATCCCCACATTATACACGACATGATTTTCTATAGGCTGATCAACGACTTCTAAGCTGCAAGTATCTCAAACTCTAAGGTCATTGTCCCAAAGAAAATCATTCAACACACTTAAACAATTTTGTTGATAGTGTGCGACAGAAGCTACAATTCTAGCAGGACATGATTCCCATGTGGGACTTCACAGCTCCACAGTCTTGTTCCGCAACATGTCGTTTGATCTTGCAAATAGTATTGAAATATTCTACCAATCCCAAACAAATTTAAATAGAGTTAGAAAGTGCAATGAGGAAATAAGATAAAACAAGAAAACAACTAAAAAGATATCTCACCACATAACCATGTGAAAAAACCGAGTTTTGTAGCATCGTACCAAAACGAGCATTTTTGTTACCATTGTTCTCTCCTCCTTCATCATCATCTGCATCAACATCTTCACTCTCGGAAGCAGAAAAGTCTTCTCACATCAAGTGTGATCCAAAACAATAGTATCGAAAGTGAAATTCCCTTTGTGTTCAAATACTACGAACTCCCCCTCATTCAAGTCATGAGCGGCCACATACTCCTCCCAACCTTCCCCAAAGAAACAAAGAAGTCCATTTTATGTCGCTCCAACCCTCACTTCCTATGTCCCTATTCGGATTTTGAGAACAGTCCTATTTAGGTTCCGCAGCATGTCGTTCAAATTATTACCTTATGCTGGAGGTAGTGTCTATGAAGAAAGAAACATATTACTTAAGTTCAGTTATAATATAAGTGATAGAAATGTAAGTTAATTAATTAATAATCACATACCAAGCTTGTTTGGAAACCGGGCATAAGAACTTTGAAGAAACGATCCATTTTCTTCACTGTTGATTAAAAAGGAATGAGGAATCAGAATTTGAATTAGAATCAGTCCGTATGCCATTCCAAAATAAGACAACATAGATACTCAAGACAAACATAACCAATCACACAAGACAGATGTCAGCAAAGTGACTTAAACTCTACATCTGGTAGAACTAATATGAAAGACAACTGAGTGATGGTCAGCTAAGTGAAGTGTATTCAAGTCTGCGAAAGTCAGCAGGGAAGGTCAGCTGAGTTTCTTCTGAGAGTTAGCAGCCTACTAAAGCCTGCTGAAGTTTTGGATACAGCTGAGTTCTATATCTGGGCAGTGATCAGCTAAGTTGGGTCAGTAGAGGGACCCATATCTGGGCATTATGGCAATCCGACAAAGATCCTTTGGCAGTTAGGGTTTTAGGGATCTGTGTCTATAAATACCAACTTTATTGATCATTGTAAAGTGTGTTATCTGTCTGAATTTCAGTGCATAATAAAATATCTATTTTTAGTCCGTGGAGTAGTCAGCACAACGCCAGAAACCACGTTAAATCTTGTGTTTTTCTTGTTTATGTTATTTCTCTGTGATTGTTACATTAGACTGCGTCTGTGTTTATCTTTATTGCATATGGGTTCCCCGGTCCTTGGTTATAACAAACTGGTATCAGAGCGTTGGTTTTCTATTCAGGAATAATCTGTATGGACGAATTTTATCTTCACCAAGACCTTCACCGGTGCTAGGTTTCTATGATAAAAGTTATGTTCTTTGGCAAGAAAGATGTCTGCAGTTAACGTAAAAATCGACAAATTTACGGGAAGAAACAATTTAGTCTGTGACAAATCAAGATGTGTGCCTCGTTAACAAGGTTTGTGTAGTCATTTATTTGATAAAAGGGATGCCGGTGCAGCAGATTATGTCAGTCTATAAGAGAAAGCACATTCAACCATCATGTTGTGCTTATCTAATGATGTTATCACTGAAGTTGCTCAGGAAGACACATATGCCAAGTTGTGGGCAAAGCTTGAAAGCCTGTATATGACTAAGTCATTAACCAACAAGTTGTTGTTGAAGCAGAAACTGTTTAGTCTGAGGATGCATGAATGAGGCCAGTTGAGGGAACATCTTGATCAGCTAAACATAATATTACTTGATCTCATGAATTTTGATGTTAAAATTGAAGATGAAGATGCAGCCGTGTTGGTCCCAGAGAGGGGTAAAACTATAGTCAGAGGCGGGGGTGAATGACTATATTGGAGTTTCAAAAAAATTTCTTGTATTTAATAGCTTTTGGGCAGCGGATAAGTCCCTTCTTACTATGTTATTTCAAAGTAGTTTAAGCAATCACAAATATATGATATAATATAAGCAATTAATGAATGCAGTAAGGTAAATTGCAGGAAGTAAATTGACACAAGGCTTATAGTGGTTCAGGGTGGTGTAATCCCTTAATCCACTCTTCTCCTGTGATGATCGGAGCAATTCACTATTGTTTTCACAGATACAATAGTACGATTGTCCTTGACTTCACAAGCTTCACAATCTACAAGACTATCACTCCTTGACTGCAACAGCTTCAGTGACTCAGTCTCTTTCACTGCTCCTTGGGATCAAATCCTTCAGCAGCTATCACAAACACAACTCCTTCTCAGATGACTCTGATTCAGTTGCATGATTGATGTGAATTGGATTCACAAACTTGTTGATCAATCTCAATGCTTGATGTTTGAATTGTAGCTCTCAGTTTTGAGTTGATCACTAGATGTTTTCCTTTAAGCGCAGATAGAAGGCTTTTTACTTTGACATAATTTTTGCTCAAATTTTTTTTTTTTTTCTCTTTTTTTTTGTCAATGCCCTCTATTTATAGCCTTGATTATCCTTGATTTGAATTTCCGTCCGTTGGCTATATTAATGAGGGGAATAATCCTTGATTTTATTCTTGATTCCCCCTTAATTATATTCTCTTTGATTTTAGTGATCGGATTTTTCTTCAAACATTTACCATAAAATCCGTCCTTGATTGATCCTCTATTAATTGTGCATTTAATGCTGGATCTTCTGTATCTTCTCCATATTTCAATAATCTGATCGAGTAAGATTTACTTAGCTGTTCTTTGAACGGTCAAGTGACCCATCTGACTTTGCCGCTTAGATCTTCCTTCACTGCTTTGTCTTCACTCAGCCGGAAGTCAGTCCACTTTACCGATTCACTGTTTCCTTCATTCTTTCAGTTGAAGGAGAATCTTTGTAATTCACTGATCCTTGATTTGGGTGAGATCAGAGTACACCATATTTAAACATTGAGTTTCATTACTTAAAATATAACTTAGACTTATCCAAGGTCATCACAGACTTCCTTGGTTATAAGTCAGACTATGATGTCTTCATTGCTTCTCTGCTGGTGCTTGGCTAGCTTCACTCTGCTGAAAGTCTGTCCTTGCTTTGTCGTCCTTCCAACTAGTACAATACTTGTCCGACTCAACTTATACAACATGTCAGACTCTAAGTAAAGACTATACAGAGTGTTCTAACTATTTCAGGCTTGCTATAACAGCTAGTATGGCCATCATCAAAACATAATAAAATGTTCCTAACAATTTCCCCCTTTTTGATGATGCCAAAACCCTCATAAGACTGAACATAAGTGTAACAAATTTTTCATAATAATTGACAGAGTAAAAAACTAAAAAAAATTTATTCATCCATTTGAGGGCAGCAAGTTCAAAATCATTCAAGTGTTACAACTACATTTTGCTTAATTCAGTCTTGTACCTTTTGAACTTTGTGGTTTGGACTTCTTCCACATCTTTCCAATCAATCTCAGGAAACTTCCACTTCCAGTATACCATAGCAGTGTATTCTGAGACTCCTTGAAAAACTCTTTTAGCAAAAAGTCTGTTGAAGTCAGGCATGGTTTCATTTGCCCTGGGTTCCCCAAAGTACTTCTCAAGTCTGTCCCTGGCTTCTGCAATGTGTGAGTCAGCAAACTTGAGATTTTTGTACAGACCCCATTGTCTTATTTATTCATTCTCCCCATAGGCCTGAAGAACTTTGTCATATAATTGAAGTCTTCTTGTTGGTCAGTTGGCAAGTCTTATGGTCCTTTTGCAGAAAGTGGTATGGCTGAGCTTGGTCTGCTGGTTCCACCACTTTGCTAGAGAGAGGCATGTTGTCTTTTAATGTCATTGTATATTTTGGCCATGTCAACTCTCTTCTTTTCATCCTGGTACCTCAGCCAGTCTGCCCAAGCTTCATCTTGTGTTTGATTTGGATATAGTCCTTCATGTCAACTCTCTCCTCATACTCTTGCCTGTTTCTGTGAGTTGGGAAGCTTCTTTTCTCTCTGCTAGTGCTAGTTCTATGATCTTTTGCTGACCTCCTTTGTTTATTTGATCCAGGTCTTTGCTGTCCATGTCTTTGCTGTTCACCCGATCTATCTCTATCATCATCCCTTCTTTGAATAGGATGGGGAAATTCTATACATGGTTCATTTGAGGCCTTTTCTCTTTCTTCTCTAGCCCTCCTTTGCTGCTCTTCTGCTTCATTTCTGATTCTTATTTCTATGTCCCTTGCTCTCGGCTATTCCTCTGTAAAATTTGAGGGTCTTATCGTTGATCCTTCAGGCTTGTTTGTTTCCTCTTTTTGGCAGCATCATCCCTCTTCTGGAGTAAGATGCTGTTTGTAGCCTCTGTTGTTCCAATCGGAGAGTCCAATTTTGACTTAATGGATGTGAATCTATTGTCATTATCAGTCAGTTTCTCGGTGACACTGTGAAATCTGGTGCCGAATGCCAATGCCATTGAATCATTTTATTGGGAAATGTGTTGTCTGGGACCTGCAAGGTTGTTAGTAATATTGATGTTGAGCTGTCTCATCAGATTTCCTTGTTGTTGGACAACAATATTTTGCGCATCAATGTACTCTGCAATGGCCTGGAACTTTTGCTCAATGGAGTAACTTTTATCATTAAATGCTGAAGTCATGGATCTGAGGTACATGGCTTGCTGCTCAAATTCTTCAGCCAATAGATCTACTGCTTTTTCAAAAGTTTTGTTGGAGATGCCAGTGGCCAGCTGAGATAGTCTGTGTCGGATGTCAGCTGGTTCTAGTTCTGTTTGATGTCCTCTGTCTTGATGTTGAGTAACATCTGCATCGATTTCCAAATATTCAAGTATTTGGGTGGATGTGTGTGCTGGTGTGGTTTGGGCTGCTATTCCCCCTTGCTCTGTGCTGGGGATTTCCTTGACTGGAGTGGCAGCAGCTGAGCCAGTGTCCACTATGTTTGTGAGGTCAGCCGGAGTTTCAAAAGATATCGGTTGAGGTGTTGTCTTAGCTGGTGTGGTTGACTTGTTTGATGCATGTGGCTGTAGAAAAGAACTTAAGAGAGCATTGTCATCAATTGCATCAGCTATTTGTTCAGTCTCTTTGCCTTGGCCATCAGTGGTATCCTTTAAATTATGTCCATCACCATTGTTATCAGCAACATTATCATCATTGTGATCATCACCATCATCATTATCATCTGTATTGCTTCCATCAGTTGATTTATCACTGTCTTTTTCAGAGGGCAGATGTATCTTGGCTTTAGCTGCATCAACCATATCCCAGAGTGGTGATTCATCAAGTACACCAACCAGGGTTGTGATCCCAAGAAACTTGAAAAACCAGGCCTCCTCAGCAAGCATGTGTTCTGAGTCTTGAAGTTGATCTCTGGAATCACCTTCCTTCCATTCAAGATATGCTGTAATGCGATCATCAATATCATTTGCAGACATTTGTGCCGGTTTATCTGGGGTTTCTTCATCACAATCTCCTGTTACTTTTGCAGCCTCCTCATTTTGAGGTTGTTCATCTTCACTGCCACTTTCCTCCTCTGGTTGTTTTGCCTCACTTTCAGATTCCTCTTCTTCTTCTTCATCAATTAACTTTCCAAAGTCCATCTTGTCCAAATTTCGTTGGACCTTTTGTTTCTTTCTTTGGCTGGTAGTGTGTTTTGTGGGTTTCTTTCTCTTCCTTTCTTCTGCTTTCTTCTGATGTTTAACATAGGTAAACATGACTTTGGATTCATGCAGTTTGTGGAGTTGTACATCAGGGACTTGGAGACATTGCATCAAGTAGTGTAACTGAATCCCATATGACTTTTTCACCCAAAATTGGCCTTTCTTCTTCTTCCCTTCTGCTATCCCCTTTTTGGCCGCATTAGCTTCACCTTGGATTTGCTTTTTGATTCTCAAGAAAAGTAGGTTGCCCAATTGAATTCCAAATTGTTGTAGATGATTCCCATCAGTCGCATTCTGGCTTCTGTCATGGCATTATTTACCCCGAGCTTTCCTTCAATGCTCTTTCCAATTAGGGCACTGAACTCACTAAATGGTTTCTTTAGTGCAGATTTAAAGCAATTGACCTTCTTAGATCCTGGATTTGCAGTTTTGGCGATTGTTGTCCGGAAATCATCCAAGTTTTGTGGTACCAAGGTCACTTTTTCTTGACCCTTATTTGAAAGTTTAAGGTGAGTACGAATTACCTTTTCCGTGACGACCACTTCTGTGTCGTTGACAGATGCAACAATCTTGTCTTCCTCCCATTCATCACCTTCTTCTATAAGGAACCCAGAAACATATTTTGCGGTTTTCCGGAAGGAGATTAGAATTTCACAATAGATTTCGGTTATTGGAGGATTTAAAAACGTTTATAATCTCAGGTTTTTGCATCCAGCTACCAAGCGTTTCGCTTCCTCATCATTTCCGCATAGTTTTAAGTAGTGTTCTTCCTGAAAGAACGATCCAGTAGTAATCGAATTTTCATACCCAGCTTGGGTGTTTGAGGAGGATGATGCCATTGTTTGAGTAGAGATTGGAGGTTTTGAAAAAGCTTTGAACTTGCAATAAGAAATAGGGTTTATAACTTGCAATGAAGTGTAAAGATTTCTGAAAAACCTCTAAGTGTCGTTTATATAGGATGATTTGGGTAGTGTGAACGTGGTTGAATATGGAAGGATTTTCTGACGTAATGGAATGATTTTATGTATATAAATCCCGATATTTGAGTGTAGTGGGGGAGTGGATTGAGGTAAGTAATGATAGATTCCGGGAATCGAGGCGTTTGTAATTAGAAGAGTAATATGGTTACCTCCATGATTGTAAATTGATCTCCACGTGTGTGATTTTTTGTAGTATAATCCTCCATAACTTCCTTATTCTCCACGCGTATAGAAGTTGATTTGGTTCACACTTTAATTTGCCCATAACACCAATCTTCATTTCGGTGGAGTGCTTTTACTGGTCACTTAGCCGGTGTAGTGGATTTTTCACTGAGCTGCTTTATTCAACTGTTCCTAACAATCAGTTAAGTTAACTTCGCTGATTACCAGTGCCTTATCTGCTATATCTCCTGTAACGGCGAAGGGTTGATCAGCTGGTGAAGTCACTTAGCTGATTACTCCAGTTAGCCGCTCTTTGGTACTTAGTCAATTTCAATCATTCCCAGCTCAGTTCTCAGCATGCTAAATCTGTCATGACTGAGTTGTTTAGTGAAGATGTCAGCTAATTGATCTTCAGTGGGTATGTATCTTAAAATAACATCTCATTTCTCAACATGATCTCTGATGAAATAATGTCTCACGTCAATGTGCTTTGTTCTTGAGTGTAAGACTGGGTTTTCAGTGATCGATATGGCACTTGTGTTGTCACACATGATTGGAATAGTCTTTTCCTCCACTCTATAATCCCTTAGATGTTGTCTAATCCATAGTACTTATGCACAACAACTGCCTGCTGCTATATATTCTGCTTCAGCTGTTGATGTTGACATGGAGTTTTGCTTTTTACTGAACCAAGAGACTAGTCTAGTGCCTAGCATCTGGCATGTTCCAGAAGTGCTTTTTCTATCTATCTTGCATCCAGCATAGTCAGAGTCTGAGTACGATGTCAACTTGAATCCTCCATCTTTTGGATACCAAATTCCAACTTTGATGGTGTTCTTCAGGTATTTGATTATTCTTTTGGCTGCTAGAAGATGAGATTCTTTTGGTTGAGCTTGAAATCTTGCACATACTCCTTCTGCAAATGCTATGTCTGGTCTGCTTGCAGTTAGATATATTAGGGATCCAATGATTCCTTTATACATTTTTTGATCAACATCTTTTCCAGCTTCATCTTTTCTAAGAATGACTTTTGCACACATTGGTGTATCTGATGTGCCACTTGTGTCCATACCATATGTGTATTAAGTCCTTTGTATACTTGGCTTGACTGATAAAAGTACCATCCTTCATTTGTTTCACTTGAAGGCCAAGAAAGTAATTTAATTCTCCCATCATGCTCATCTGAAATTTGCTCTTCATCATATTTGCAAATTTCTCACATAGCTTTTCATCCTCTGATCCATAGATAATGTCATCAACATAGATTTGTACTAGTAATGTGCTTGTTCCTTCCTCTAATTTGAACAAAGTATTATCTATATTTCCTTTGTTGAATCCATTCTTGATCAGAAATTGGGATAGTGTTTCATACCAAGCTCTGGGTGCCTGCTTGAGTCCATACATAGCCTTCTTGAGCTTGTATACTTTATCTTCTTTTCCTTTGAGTTGAAAACCAGGAGGTTGTTCCACATATACTTCTTCTTCCAAAAGTCCATTCAAAAATGCACTCTTGACATCCATTTGATAGACTTTGAAGTCTTTGTATGCAGGAAAAGCTAAAAATAGTCTGATTGCCTCCAGTCTTGCCACTAGTGCAAATGTCTCATCATAATCTATTCCTTCTTCTCGAGAGTAGCCTTTTGCAACTAGCCTTGCTTTGTTTCTGTCACCCTTGCTCATTCATCTTGTTTCTGAATACCCATTTTGTTCTAATGATGTTGGATGTGTCTGGTCTGTCAACAAGTTCCCAGACTCCATTTCTTTCAAATTCATTTAGTTCTTCTTGCATGGCTGTAATCCAGTCTGCTTCTTGAATTGCATCATCTATTGTCTTGGGTTCCACTTGTGATAGAAAACATGTTAGCATATGCTCTAGTTGTCTTCTGGTTCTAACCCCTGTGTGAATGTCTCCAATTACTTGTTCTTCAGGATGATCTCTTAGCCAATTGAGGTCAGGTTGAAGTTGTTCTTCACTTGGTGCTTCTACACCTTCAGGTTGTGCATGAGCTTCAAGTTCTGGTGCTTCTTCTGTTGTGTTGACATGTGGCTCATTTTGATTTTCAAAATGGTGATTCAGAATGGTAGCTGGTGTGGTTGTATTTGTATATACTTCCTTTTGTGTTACTTCTTCTTCTTCTTGATCTTGTAGACTTTCACCATTTGTGTTTGGTTCATCAAATACTACATGTATTGATTCTTCAATCACCAATGTTCTTTTGTTGAGAACTCTGAATGCCTTGCTAGTGTCTGAGTATCCCATAAAGATTGCTTCAACAACTTTTTCATCAAAAGTGTGTAACTGATTTCTGTTCAAAACAAAACATTTAGATCCAAACATGTGTAAGTGTGAAATGTTAGGTTTTCTTCCATTCCATATCTCATATGGAGTCATTCCATGATGTTTGTTGATGATTGATCTATTCTGTGTATAGCATGCTGTGTTTGTTGCTTCAGCCCAAAACCTCTTCGGTAGGCATGCTTCTGCAATCATTGTTCTGACTGCTTCTTTGAGTGTTATGTTTCTTCTTTCTGCTACACCATTTTGTTGTGGAGTTCCTGCTGCAGATAATTGATGTAATACTCCATTTTCTTCACAATAAGTTCTGATCATTTCATTTAGAAACTTTGTGCCTCTATCTGATCTGATATTGATAATCTTTAGTTCTTTCTCAGTTTGAATTCTTCTCAGTAGATCTGGCATCTTCTTGAGTGTCTCTCTCTTCTTGTGCATGAATATAGTCCAGGTGAATTTGGAGAAATCATCTACCACTACTAGAGTGTATTTCTTTCCGCTTAAACTTACTGGTGTGACTGGTCCAAACAGATCCATATGTAACAGATGCAGAATTCTTGTTGTACATTGGTAGTGCTTTGATTTCAAGGAGCTTTTGATTTGCTTTCCTTTTTGGTATGCATCACAGAGACTTTCCTTCTTGAATGTGCTTTCTGGCAGGCCTTCAACTAACTTGTTCTTTGATAACGTGTTGATGGTCTTGAAATTTAGATGATTTAATCTTCTATGCCAAATCCAGCTGGTTGATTGTTTATTTTTGACAAACAAACATGTTTCTGCCTTAGCTGTTTTCCAATCCACCATATACATGTTATCTTCTCTTCTTCCTGTAAGAACCACTGTGTTGGTTTGGCAATGAATCACTTTGCAACCTTCCTTGTTAAAGTATACATTGTAGCCCTTGTCACAGAATTGGCTGATGCTTAGCAAATTGAAATTTAGTCCCTTAACATATGCCATATTTTGAATCTTCAAATTGTTCTTGAGCATTGTACCTTCCCCCTTAATATTGCCAGGTTTTTTTTGCCTCCAAATGTGACTTTGAGTCCATCAAAAGCTTTGAAATCAGTGAGCCATCCTTTGTTTCCTGTCATGTGTCTGGAACATCCACTGTCTATGTACCAGACATCCTACAAAACAAATTAATTATGTTTAGGTACCCAACACTGTTTGAGTCCATACCTGTTAGCAGTCATGCCTCCTACTCCAAGTGTATATCCAAATGATCTTCTTTTTGGATAATTGAAATCATCAACTTCATATGTATAAGGCATGGCAGAATAGCTTCTAATGTTTCTACTGAAGGTATTTTGATACTTTTCTCTACTTTTTGGTACATTTGCATCCTTCTTCACCTTCCAATATGCAGTGGGAAACCTATGTTGCTTCATGTGTCTAGGAACATATCTTGGTTGATTTTTCTTAAACACATGATGCATGTCATGGTATGATTTCTTCTTGTATTTTGGAGGTGCAACATTCCAATCATCCTCTAAAGGATAAAGTCTTCCTTTACCTTTCAGTAGGTCTTTGTTTTTGGTTGAATGGAATGATGGTTTAGTCTGTTGTTTCACTACATTCGGTTTTGACTTCACTGGTACAGGATGAGTGGTTGAAATTATGGTCTGTCCTTTTCTGAACTTTGGTCCTAGATTCGGAATTGTGTTGTCCATTGTTTTTATTCTCATCATGACTATTGTAGCCAAGACCGGATCTGGATCCAAACCTTTTTGAGGGTTTGTAAGATGGTGCATTTAAGGGTGCAGTATTGGTCTTAACTGGTGAGGGGATTTTCTCAACTGATCTGTCAATATCAAATGTGTGATCATCTGCTGTTAGTTGATCATTTGAGTCTCCTTACTAGTTAGTTCAGCTTTTGCTTTATCCAGTTCTTTCTTTAATCTTTTATTCTCCTTTCTTAGATTCTCACACTCGTGTTCCAGAATTTCATGATTCAATTCAATTTCATCGAATTTACTCATGAGATTTTGGATTATGTTTGCAGTATCTGAGAGAGGAATATAAGATTGTGCAGTGTTAGATGTGGATGCATTAAGAACTAGATGTTACCTCAGTTTCATCAGATTCTTTGGCCATTAGACCCAGACTTGCTTTCTCATTGTCTAAGCTATCACCTTCATCTTCATCTAATTCTTTGGTCATGAGACATAGACATGCTTTCTCATTGTCTGAGTTGTTTCCTTCATCACTATTGTCTGAGTCATTGTCAGACGATTCTTCATTCTTTTCACTGCTGGATTCAACCTTGAGTGCTTTCTTACTTTTCCTCTTTTCAGATGTTTTGTACTTCTTCTTTTCCTCATCTTTATTATCTCCTTCGGGGCAATCAGCCTTGAAGTGACCTTTCTTGTTGCAGTTGAAGCATCTGTATTCATCATCTCTTTTCTTCATGTCTTTGTTTGATCTTTTTGCTAAATCTGTCAAAACGTTTAACTAAAAAAGCTACCTGTTCTTTAAGTTCTAGTGTCTCTTTGCTGATACAATCAGCAAAGTTACTTTGCTGAGGTGCTATCAGTGCACTGGACCTTTGTGTCTCTGCTAGAGCACCATCTTCACCGTTCAATTCAAATTCATGAGCTTTTAGTTGGGACATTAGAGTAGAGTGTCAGTGTTTGCAAGGTTTTTAGTTCCTCTGATTACTGATGTTATGATCTTCCACCTTTCGGGTAAGCCTCTCAAAATCTTTAAACACACTTCTTTCTGAGGATATGTGTGCCCAAGTTGTTGCAGTTCACTAATGATGCTTGAGAATCTGTTGTCCCTTTGATCAATAGATTAACCAGCCTTCATTTTCAAGTTCTCAAATTTCTATTTTACAACAGATAGTTTGTTTTCTTTAACTACTTCAGATCCTTCATTTATCAGTGCCAGCTTGTCCCACATCTCCTTTGCTGTTTTGCAGTCTTTGATTCTCATGAACATGTTGCTATACAGGGTCTTCAAGATCATATCTTTTGCAACAAAGTCTAGATTTGCTCTTCTCCTGTCATCCTTGGTCCAATCTTTCTTGGTTTTATCCACTTATTTTCCTTGATCTGCTCCAGTGGTTATCACAGTCATGATCATGATTGGGCCATCATTAATTACATCCAGCATCTCCTCATGAGTTGCTGCAAGATGAGATAACATTCTTATTTTGTATTCATCAAAATTATTAACATTGAAAACATGTACTTTTGACATAAATTTTGAGGAAACCATAAGTACATATTTGAGATATTTATGTATATAAGTAGAAAGCACAGATTTGAAAACTACTTTGAAAATATGTGATCTCCTTGTTACCAGAAATTAGATCTGAACAGGTTCTGATACTAGGAACACTGCTCCGATACCAATTGTTGGTCCCAGAGAAGGGTAAAACTATAGTCAGAGTGGGGTGAATGACTATAGTGGAGTTTCAAAAACTTTTCTTGTATTTAAAAGCTTTTGGGCGACGGATAAGTCCCTTCTTACTATGTTATTTCAAAGTAGTTTATGCAATCACAAATATATGATATAATATAAGCAATTAAATGAATGTAGTAAGGTAAATTGCAGAAAGTAAATTGACACAAGGCTTAGTGATTCAGGGTGGTGTAATCCCTTAATCCACTCTTCTCCTATGATGATCGAAGGAATTCACTATTGTTTTCACAGATACAATAGTATGATTGTCCTTGACTTCACAAGCTTCACAATCTACAAGACTATCAATCATTGACTGCAACAGCTTCAGTGACTCAGTCCCTTTCACTGCTCCTTGGGATCAAATCCTTCAGCAGCTATCACAAACACAACTCCTACTCAGATGACTCTGATTCAGTTGCTTGATTGATGTGAATTGGATTCACAAACTTGTTGATCAATCTCAATGCTTGATGTTTGAATTGTAGCTCTCAGTTTTGAGTTGATCACTGGATGTTTTCCTTTAAGCGCAGATAGAAGGCCTTTTACTTTGACAGAGTTTTTGTTCAGATTTTTTTTTGTTTTCTCTTTTTTTTGTCAATGCCCTCTATTTATAGACTTGATTATCCTTGATTTGAATTTCCGTCCGTTGTCTATATTAATGAGGGGAATAATCCTTGATTTTATTCTTGATCCCCCCTTAATTATATTCTCCTTGATTTTAGTGATCGGATTTTTCTTCAAACGTTTGCCATAAAATCCGTCCTTGATTGATCCTCTATTAATTGTGCATTTAATCCTGGATCTTCTGTATCTTCTCCATATTTCAATAAACTGATCGAGTAAGATTTACTTAGCCGTTCTTTGAACGGTCAAGTGACCCATCTGACTTTGCCGCTTAGATCTTCCTTCACTGCTTTGTCTTCACTCAGCCGGAAGTCAGTCCACTTTACCGATTCACTGTTTCCTTTATTCTTTCAGTTAAAGGAGAATCCTTGTACTTCACTGATCCTTGATTTGGGTGAGATCAATGTACACCATATTTAAACATTGAGTTTCATTACTTAAAATATAACTTAGACTTATCCAAGGTCATCACAGACTTCCTTGGTTATAAGTCAGACTATGATGTCTTCATTGCTTCTCTGCTGGTGCTTGGCTGGCTTCACTCTGCTGAAAGTCTGTCCTTGATTTTCCGTCCTTCCAACTAGTATAATACTTGTCTGACTCAACTTATACAACATGTCAGACTCTAAGTAAAGACTATACAGAGTGTTCTAACTTATTTCAGGCTTACTATAACAGCTAGTATGGCCATCATCAAAACATAATAAAATGTTCCAAACAAGCCGTAATCCTATTGGTGTCATTGCCAGCATCATATGAGAACTTTGTGCAGTACTTCATAGTTGCGAAGGATACAGTGGCATTAGAGGATGTAAGGGTAGCCTTGCATGCCAGGGAGCTGGGCATGCACATACAATCAGGCTGTTGGACTTATAGTCAGCAGCAGCAATGGAAAAGAGCATGGACACAAGAAGAAATCTAAGAAGGGTGGTTCCAAAGGTCCTAAGTCCACAGATGTCTGTAATTACTATAAGGAGCAGGGACATTGGAAGTCTAATTGTCCAAAAAAGAAGAGGCAACAGAAGAGCAATTTTGCACAGCAGTTGTGGCTGCTGAGCATTCTGATGAGGATCTGGTTCTAGTTTTTGGGGATTCAACACATCATGCTAATGTTTGGATCCTATATTATGGAGCATCCTACCATATTTGTCCATATAGGGAGTGGTTTACTACTTATGAGTAGATAGATTATGATAATCTCTCTATGGCAAACAACAAGGTCTGCAAGATAGTGAGAATTGGCTTAGTTGATGAGGACAGATGATGGTAGATTTTGCACATTGAAAGATGTTAGACATGTTCCACAAATGACCAAGAATTTGGTATCTCTTAGTCTAGTGGACATTAAGTGGTTCAATTTCAAGGGAGAAGGTGGAGAGCTGAATGTCTACAAAGATTCGGCTATGGTCCTCAAACGGTATCAAGAAGGGAACCTTGTACATATTTCAAGGATCTACTATATCTGGCTCTGTTGTGGGATCCTCAGCAGTTCATCAGTCACATCAGACTCAGTTGTAGCATATGAGACTTGGTCACATGGGTGAAAGAGGTATGCAGGTCCTTTCTTCAAAGGTTATCTTGGGGGAGATAAGGTCAAGACTCTAAACTTTTGTGAGCACTGTGTGTTTGAGAAGCTACATGGAAGCAAGTTCTCAGTAGGCAAACACAGTACAAATGCATCACTTGATTATATCCATTATGATTGTCGGGGTCCATCAAAGGTGGAATCATTGGGTGGTCAAAGATATTTTGGGTCATCCATAGGTGACTATTCAATAATGACCTGGGTGGTGATGATAAAACACAAGAGTAAGGCATTCAATAGTTTCAAGCAGTGGAAGGATCTAGTGGAAATTCAAACATGCAAGAAAATCAAGAGGCTTCGAACAGATAATGGTCTCGAATTCTACTGGTATGAGTTTGATGCATTCTGTAAGGATGAGGGTATTTCCAAACCTCATACAGTCAGGATACACCTCAGCAGAATGGTGTAGCTAAGAGAATGAATCAAACTCTTCTGGAGATGGCAAGATGTATACTCTATAATACTGGTTTATCAAGTGGATTTTTTTGGGCAGAGGCTGTAAGTACATCATGCTACTTAATCAACAAGAGTCCTCACACATGGATCAATCTCAAGACACCATTTGAGATGTGGTGAGGCAAGCCTGCAGTCTACTCAATTGTAAGGGTTTTTTGAAGCTCGTTTTACTATCATGTGAGTGAAGGGAAGCTAGAACCTAGAGCCAAGAAGGGAGTGTTTGTAGGGTATGGTGAAGGGGTGAAAGGTTATAGGATTTGGTCATCAATAGAGAAAAGGGTCATACTCAGTATAGATGTCGTCTTTGATGAAAATTTTATGATTAGCTCATTAGTGGGGAGGTCTGCTGAATCTGAAACCAGTGCTAAATCTAGGAGTGTTGAGAAACAGGTGGAGCTTCAAGTGGAGTCAGCTGAGATGCAAAACTCAGCTGATCCAAGTCACCACTCATCTGATCTGGTTGATGAACCAGAGCTGGATCCAAGTCAGTCAGCTGAACAGGGGCCAGCTGAGTATCAAACAGATATTGGTCAGCAGCGTATAGCTGTTTGCAGAGCTAGAAGATCCAATGTTGGGATACCTCTCAAAAGGTGTGGTTTTGATGATTTGGCTGGGTATACACTTCAAGTTGCAGAAGAAGTGGATGGTTTTGAACCTCATACTTATAAGAAAGCAATGACATGTTCTGAGGCATCTCAATGGCTTGCTGCCATGGGAGATGAGATAGAGTCACTACTGAAGAATCAGACTTGGGATCGGCTCAAACATCCAGTTGACAGAAGAGTTGTTACTTTCAAGTGGATCTTCAAAAATAATGAAGGAATGGATGAGGCAGAAGGGGTCAAGTATAAAGCACGTTTGGTTTCAAGAGGGTTTAATCAGAAATAAGATGTGGACTTTGATGAGATGCTCTCACCAGTAGTCAGTCATACTACAATCAGAGTGTTACTAGCAATGGTGGCACAATAGGATATTGAACTTTAGCAGTTAGATGTGAAGACAGAATTTCTACATGGTGAGGTAGATAATGATATATACATGCCTCATCTAGAGGGTTTCCATGTTCCTAGCAAGGACGGTTATGTATGCAAGTTGAAGAGGTCCTTGTATGGACAGAAGGAGGCTCCTAGGCAGTGGTATAAAATATTTGACAGTTACATGATCCAGCTGAGTTATAATAGAAGTCCATATGAATGTTGTGTGTATCACAATCAGCTGAGAGACGGATCACACATCTATCTTGTCCTGTATGTGGATCACATGTTGATAGCAGCAAAGAAGAAGTCTGATATTCAGAATCTGAAGAACCTTCTCAGTGCTGAGTTTGAAATGAAGGATTTAGGTGCAGCCAAGAAGATTTTGAGGATGCAGATCTAGAGAGATAGAATTCAGAAGAAGCTGTTTTTATCTCAGTAGGGCAGTATACAAAAGATATTGGCTAGATTTGGCATGTCTGCTGCAAAGCCAATAGATACTCCTATGGCCTCTAATGCTTATTTGTCTGTTTATGCTTCATAATTAGCAGAGGAGAAGGAGTATATGTCAAAATTTTCCTATACTAGTGCAGTTGGCAGCCTGATGTATGCCATGGTATACACTAGGCCTGATCTGACTTACGCAGTCAATGTTGTCAGCAGGTTTATGGCTCAACCTGGAAAGGAACACTGGAAAGCTGTGAAAAAAATGTTCAGGTACCTTATGTGTACAGCTGATGTTGGTCTCATTCATGAAGGTGATACTCAAAGTCTGATCACAGGGTACTGTGATGCTGATTATGTAGGTGATGTGGACAGCAGGAAATCTATGATCGGTTATGTTTTCACATTGTGGAATTCAGTTGTTAGCTGGAAAACAACTCTTTAGGCAATAGTAACATTATCAACTACTGAGGCAAATACATGGCTCTTACTTAAGTAGCCAAGGAGGGTATCTGGTTGAAGGGGCTAGTTACTGATTTGGGGCTACATTAAGATCAAACTAAGATTTATTGTGACAGTTTGAGTGCGATTTGTCTAGCTAAGGATCAAGTTCATCATGAGAGAACCAAGCAAATTGATGTGAGATATCATTTTCTGAGAAATGAGAACAGGGTTGTAGTGAAGAAGATCAACACCAAGGAGAATCTTGCTGATATATTCACTAATCAAGTTCAGTAGAGCAAGTTTTAGTTGTGTCTGGACTTGCTGAATATTCAAAGCTTATAATCTGGAAATCTGGAAGCTTAGCTAAAGGCAGGTCAACTGAGTGGATTCAGTTGAGAAGTCTGGTACAATACATATGGCATTGATGAATGCATCTGTTACAAGTATATCTGGTTATGCAATTTGATTGACTGTGAATGAGAGTTCAAGTCGAGGTGGATATTTGTCAGCATAGTGACTTAAACTCTACATCTGGTGGACCTATTCTAAAAATGAGTTGAGTGATGGTCAACTAAGTGAAGTTTATTCAAGTCCGTGAAAGTAAGCTGGGAAGGTCCGCTGAGTTTCATCTCGGGGTCACTAGCCTGCTGAAGTTTTGGATACAACTGAATTATACATCTAGGTAGTGATCAGCTGAGTTGGGTCAGCAAAGGGACCCATATCTGGGGCATTTATGACAACCGACAAAGGTCATTTGGCGGTTAGGGTTTTAAGAATACGTGCCTATAAATACCAACTGTATTGATTATTGTAAAGTGTGTAATCCATCTGAATTTTAATGCATAATAAAATGTCTCTTTTTTGTCCGTGGAGTAGTCGGCACAACGGGTTAAATATTGTGTTCTTCTTGTTTCTATTATTTCTTTGTGATTGTTACGTTATATTGTTTCTGTATTTATCTTTATTCCGTCTGGGTTCCCTGGTCCTTGGTTATAACAACAGAACTAGTACATTAATCCATACTACATACATGAAGTTCTTGTATGATCAACAAGTGTTGTTTGTTTTAATACCTGTGAGTTCTTTTAATTGTTCATCGATAGACTCCGAGTTTTCAAAGTGAGGGGGACATCAGGCCTTTTTAAGTAGATAATGGCTAGCCTAAATTAGTCCATTAAGAAATGGATATCCTTGGCATATCAACTTATTGAAGTATTAACAAAATTATATTTTGGTCATTTCTTAATGGAACTCATTCATGTAAGCTAGTCTACAAAAACAACAAAGAGATCCCTAGATTTTGTAAAAGATCCTAATCTGTTAAAGCAAAGAGATCTAAGTATACCTTTAACTAACACACTTACATTGCCAAAATTAGATTTTAAGGCCCCTATTATGAGTAATAATGTAACTAGAGTAATTATACTTGTTCTTTTCACTCACTTACATGGCAAAAATTCATCGTTGGAAAGTTATTTACAATGTGAAGAAGTAAAATAACTCATAGTTTGGAGTACACTAACTCATAGTTGGTGGACAATTGTTTACAAAGTCAAGCAACACACTAATTCAAAGTTGTTATGTGCACATTATATATGCCTGGTGTGTCGTTAACCCACCAAAATTATTTCCCTTCACCTTATAACTAGTATAGGGCAAGAACGAGTTGATCCCACGAGGAACAGTTGATTATTTATTTTCAGAACAGTAATAAAAACAAGTTGTGTAGGATGACTTTAAAATTAAGTATAAATTCACAAAATATGCAAAAGGAAAAATTGGCGGAAAAATTAAAAGCAGAATGAAGCAAGTAAATTAGGAAAAATCAAGTTGAGACGAATCCAGCTAAAGCCAATGTTTCCTCCCTAAATCAACACAATCGGTCATTGATGCAGAAATGACTCATTTAATGCTTGATAAATTGGTTATAGCTAACCGCAACCGCGAATTAACCAGTTTTTCCTACAACCGATAACTAGGACAACCGCCACTAATTATACCTTAATCGGAATCACACTCCTAACGACCGCTAGAAGTTGGTGAACCGACATCATTAACTAGCAGAAAAACCCAATTTCTAGGCATTAAGCCAACCGCTCTAATATTAACCATAGAACGCTTAATTCTCATAATAGTGATTCCTACGGGAGGCGATCCGGCAGAAATTTATCGTTTACCACTTTTAATTTCACCTAAACAACCGTCTTGGTGTAAATTATGGCGATGAACTAGACAATTAACCTAAAAACCCTGTAGTGAAAATTAGATTGATTTTCTAATTCTGAATCGATTAAAACAGAAAATACAGCAATACCAAAAATTAAACGAGGAGAAATATCAACTTGATCTCACAATTGATAGATTTAGGGATTCACAATGCCTTAACTGGAAAAGAATTAGCTACTCATCATAATCATGAAAAACACAAGAAATAATAAAGGGTACCTTAATCAATTGTAGAAAAGAGAAACGAATTCAATTGTTGATGAATAAAAACCTAGAAACAAAAAAAGATGTAAAAGTCAACAATGGCTCTGCTCCAATTCGCATACGATGAAGCAAAAATTACGTCGACTAAAATTCTGAATGTATTTTATGTACAAGGTTGCGTCCCCTCTTTTTTCTACGCTGGGAATCTTCTATTTTTCTTTTGGGAAAATTATTTTCTAATAAAATAATAATAATAATATCCAATAATAAAATAAAATCCTAATAAATAAAATAATCCATCTAAAAAAATAAAAGCCCATGAAGAATAGGTGAATAAATCCATGAAATACGGCTCGTAAGTGAAGTCTTGTGATTTGGGCCTCGGTGGACTCTTTATGTTCTCACAGTAGCCGGGATCCTGACATCGTCAGAAAGTGAAAATCTCCAACCATTAATTATTCAATTCTTCACTTCTTCAATATGGGACTTTTGCGACCAATAAATCCATCAATTCTTCAACTTCCTCTTCCAAACTCCTCAAACCTGAAAACCAACAAAAACATACCCAAAGAGGCGTATCTCTCGAGAAAATAGGTATAAACTACGCACCAAAACATCGTTAATTATGGACTTATCAACTCCCCCACACTTAGACAATTTCTTGTCCTCAACACTCATCCCGAATATAACAAAAGAAAAATGCATGAACCTAATTCTTATATGAATGACCTAAAACTACATGAATGCAAAGCACCAAAAGAATTCCAATTAATGACGCCCGTCCAACTGTCTCATCAACCTCATGCTCCATAATGCAAATCAAATGATAACCAAACATGGCACACCACACACTAGTGTTCTTACAACTAACTTTAACCCACTCGCTCATTAACTTTAAAGTGGCAAAATAAAAGAGTCCAACTTGACCTCACGGGTAAAACTCTCAATATAGCGCATAGGGACAATTCACACTCTCTCAAAAATCAATACACAAGCATTACCAGAGGTTTGCATATCTATCAACTCTCCACCACTATCTATTCAAAATCCAATGCACAAATCATGAGGTCTTTATCAAGGTTGTAACGGGGCTAGGGACTGAAACAAGGTAGGGGAAAGAGAAATATAGGCTAAATTGTCAAGGAGAATACATGAATAACCACACCAAGAATCACGTAGTCGCCAAGAATGATTTCAATTGAAACACAACAAGGCTCAAACTTTTATCACAACATCTTAAGAATATAAGTGCAAACAACAACATCCAAAGAAGCTTGTAAAAAATGGCCGAAAACAAGCTACTTCTTCAATATGTACAACACTTCTTCATTGTAATATCATTTTTTTTTCAATCTTTTTTCTTTATTTTTTTCTAATCATTTTTTTTCTCTAGATCTTTCAATACACATCATAACATAACTTCGAGCCATACTTCTCCAGATACTCGATTCTTGATGCTTCTCCAAAATTTCATGCAACTATTCATACAATCTCTTGACAATAGGGTCAACAAAAGAGGGGATATCGTAAGAAAGGCCATGGGTTTAATTTCTGGAGTTTAATCAAAGAAAGGGTCAGGCTAGAAGAGCCTTACTAAGGGGTATTAAATATGGGAAGGCCAACAATTGTGGGTCTAGAAGGGGTTAAATCCTAGGTGCCTCAATCATTTAAGTGCACTAAACCAGAAAAAATGAGGTCTCGAAATGCATGTCAATGCAAATTCTAGAATGACATTGAAAGTGTGGATACCACTCAAAGGAAAAAATGAGCGAGTGCGCTCGTTGGCTAGGTGAAATCATCACTTTTAAGTGGCTTTTGTTAGGGCTCAATGATTTTACCTGTAACATCCCGACTTTTCATAAAAGCTAAAATAGTAATTGGGCATACCCACTACGACCTAATTACTATTTATCCTATTTATTTAATTAAAAAGGATTTAGTAATTTAATTAAGGAATTTAATTAAATGGCTATAAAAAGGAAAATAATCCCCAATATTTTTCCTCATATCATCATACGACGAGTTCTGAGAAAAATGAAAGAGGGGCGATGCAGAGAAGTTTTGGAATAGGGAGAACGTAATCTTCAACCGTGTGGCCAATCCGTTCATCGTTTCAAGACGCCGCAGTAGAGAAAAATGATCACCGCAACGAGACGCAACTTTGGAAACAACATCTCTCTGTTTCGTAAGTTTTCTGTTTAGCCCTAGTTTTTCGTAATCATCGAGTTCGATTCTTCAAAAATTCGTATCTGTTAATCCGTAGCTCTGTTTTTCAGCCATGAGTAGTCAAAACGATCGTCCTGGAGCGTAGATCGTTCTAAAAATAGTTTTACAGGAAACAATCCAGTTAATTTTCTGTTTCAAGCACTTTTTCATTTCAGGATTTTAAAGAAAGATTGGGTTTTAAGGGTTACCTGTTGATCAATTAGGTTTCGAGTTGAAGGCTTAGAGGATCAGCAGTATCTTGAAGGTTTTGGATCGTTTTTTATGGAATTTAAAGTAAGAGCCTCTTCCTAACGAATAGTTATGGTTTTACAATATTTTGGTTGAGTGTTAGTTGTAGCAAGGAATCATGTTTTATGTTGTAGTTAAAGTGTGGAAATATTAACTTATTATTTCGTGTAACACTTTACTTGTATACATTATTTGTAACATGACATATTAATTGTATTGTATAAACAATTAATATATCATAAAGTAACTCTATTTTGTCCTATTATGTAATAGCCGCCCATAGCACTTAATACTCTACTAGGACCTCTCACCTTCAAGCTTGTATCTATTATTACTCATTCTTTTATCTTGAATAAACAAGTTGAGTTTACTCAAGTACTATTGCTTTCTCAAACTCTCTTCATGGTATCAGAGCCATAATCTCCTTTAAATCCGCTGCAAATCTCCTATCGTATCAAGAATCTCTTCAATATCCGAAGCCTCTTCACCCTCAGTAGAGCCCACAGCCTCAGCAGGCTGGGATCACTGAAAACTCTTCTTTTACAAATCACAGACTTGATGGCAACAACTACCTATTGTGGTCAAGATCTATGAAAATGTACATCTCAGACCAGAGCAAGATGGGATACTTGTCTGGCTCCAAACCTTGCCCATGCTGAAACTGACCCCAAGTTTGAAGCATGGGATACAGAAAATAACCAAGTCATGACCATCCTCACGAGGTCAATGACAAAAGAGATCAGTGAGAACTTCATGATGTATGACACTGCTAAGGAAATCTGGGATAATGCCAGAGACCTTTACTCCAAAAAGGACAATACATCTGAGGTCTATGATCTTGAAACCCAAATCCAAAATTGCAGACAAATTGATCTGTCTGTAACTCAGTTCTTCAACCAACTATCTAAGGCATGGAAAACCTAGATATGTTGGAAACTCACCCATGGAAGGATGTAGAGGATGCTACCTTATACAAGGATATCATTGAGAAAAAGAGGGTATTCAAGTTCCTTACTGGACTGAACCCATCTCTTGATGATGTTAGAGAAAGAGTCCTTGCTACTAAACCTCTCCCCAACCTCAAATCTGTGTTTGCTGAAGTCAAAAATGAGGAAAACAGGAGAAAAGTGATGCTGCAAAGCAACTCGCTGATCACTCCACTAAGAGCTCAGCACTGAAGGTGGTCAGGAAGCCTACTGAGGCCACTAAGACCTACAGAAGGCCTACTGAGAAAACAGGAAAGTTGTTCTGTGACAACTGCAAACGCACAAATCACACCAATGACACTTGCTGGAAACTACATGGTAAGCCTAACTCCTCTAAACCCTCCAAACCATCCAGAGAGAGTCAGGGTAGACATGTCAGTGAAGAAGGGAACAAGGACACTACTTTGGATGCTCAGTTTGCTGCCTTCAAAGCCTTCCTTACTCAACAAAAGGAAGGTAGTTCTATTACTGACATAGCTACTCATGCTAAAACATGTATATTCCACTCACCTCTCAGTAGTGATACTTGGATTGTTGATTCTGGGGCATCATCCCATATGACTGGTAACAAGAGGCTCATATCTCACTTTAAGCCCTGTCATCAGACCCACAATATGAAGATTGCTGATGGATCTATTTCCTGTGCACAAGGTTTTGGAAATGTTAAACTTACTGATAAGATCTACCTACATGATGTCCTATTTGTTCTAAAATTAGACTGTAACCTTATATCTGTCAGTAGACTCAATAAAGACCTAAATTGGACAGTCATGTTTAATAACAATCTATGTATATTCCAGGATCTTTTTTCACATGATGTGATTGGGAGAGCTAAAGCCTGCTCAGGATTGTTTATGGTCAACCCTGCTGAAGACAGAAAATTGAAGACTGAAACTGCCTCAGCATCCTGCAACCAAACCTTAGACAATATCATATTATGGCATTATAGACTAGGTCATCCAAGTTTTGCTTATTTAAAGTCTTTATTTCCTGAATTGTTTAAAGGATGTAACCTCAGTGACCTTCAATGTGATATTTGTCAGTTTGCCAAACTTACTAAATCTGTGTATACAAAAATATCTTACTTACCCTCCACACCTTTCACTTTGATTCATAGTGATGTATGGGGACCTTCAAGAATTAAAAGTATAACAGGAAAGAGGTGGTTTGTCACCTTCATAGATGACCACACCAGGATCACATGGCTGTTTTTGATGAAAGATAAATCCGAAGTTGGAACCATCTTCCAAGAGTTCTATAACATGGTATCCACTCAATTTGACACTAAAATTAAAATCTTAAAAACAGATAATGCCCTGGAATACTATGAGTCCAACCTCAGCACCTTCCTGAATGATAAGGGAATAGTTCCATCAGTAGTTGTGTAGAGACACCTCGGCAGAATGGGGTTGCTGAGAGGAAGAACATGCACTTATTGGAGATGGCTAGAGCAGTTATGTTGACCCCACGTGTGCCAAAATACATGTGGGGTGAAGCTATATTAACAGCCACATATTTGATCAACATGTTACCCAGCAGAGTGTTAGATTTCAAGACTCCCATCCAAACCCTACTGACAACTCATCCCTTTCCTCGTCTCATTGCTGACTTGCCTCCAAAAATCTTTGGATGTACCGTGTTTGTCTATATTCATGCCCAACACAGAAGCAAACTTGACCCCAAAGCTCATAAGTGTATTTTCCTAGGTTATGCCAAAGACAGAAAGGGCTACAAGTGTTATTCTCCCACTGACAAAAGGTTCTACAATTCTATGGATGTAAAATTCTTTGAAAAAACCCCATACTACAGTAAACCTACTGAGACAGTCACAGATGGAAAGCTTATTGAAATAGAAGCATTTCCCCCTTCTCATAGTCCTTTAACTCCCACTACATCCTCAGTTAAGGAAATTGAGCCCATTCCAATCCCTCAGCCAACTCCTAACATTCAAACAGCTCCGCAGCAGATTCCTGACCTTCAGCAGCCTCCTGAGACTCATCAGCCTCCTGAACCTACTGAACCTCAGCAACCTGCTGATACTCCTCAAACTCCTAAACTTATGAACACTTCTACTGATATTTATGATAGACCCATTGCTGTCAGAAAGGGAAAGAGATCATGCACTGATCACTCTATTCATAATTATGTGTCATATGATGACTTGTCTCCTGGTTTTGCTATGTTTACACAGGACTTGGATACTCATTCCATTCCTAAGAATATACATGAAGCTCTCAAACATGACAGGTGGAAGGCTGCTGTCAAAACTGAAATGACTGCTCTTCTTGACAACCATACTTGGGATCTCACCACTCTCCCACAAGGAAAGAAGACAGTCAGCTGTAAATGGCTATTCACCATCAAGTACAATGTTGATGGTACTATTGACAAGTACAAAGTGAGACTGGTCACAAGGGGCTTCACTCAAACATATGGACTTGACTACAAAGAGACATTTTCACCTGTGGAAAAACTAAACACAGTCAGGGTGCTGATGTCCCTTGATGTCCAACTTGACTGGCCACTCTACCAATTGGACATCAAGAATGCCTTCCTACATGGTGACCTCACTAAGGAAGTCTATATGACTATACCTCCTGGTTTCACCAACACTCACATTAAAGGGAAAGTTTGCAAACTGAGGAAATCTCTATATGGCATGAAGCAGTCCCTAAGAGCATGGTTTGGCAAACTTACTACTGTGGTTAAAGCTGGTGGATATCATCAGTGCAACTCAGATCACACCATGCTTATCAAAATAATCAATAAGAGAAGATTCATCCTTACTGGTGATGACCCTACTGAGATCCAAAAATTGAAGACCTTACTGGCAAAAGTGTTTCAAGTTAAATATTTGGGCTACCTCAAGTACTTTCTTGGCATGGAAATAGCAAGAAACAGCCAGGGTATCTCAGTCTCACAGAGGAAGTATGTGCTGGACCTGTTGAAGGAAACTGGCATGCTAGGGTGCAAACCAGCTATCTCTCCAGTAGACCCTAGTAATCCACTAGTGCATGGTAATATTGCTGTAAGAAAGGAACAATATCAGAGGCTTGTAGGGAAACTCATTTACCTCTCCCATACAAAACCTGATATTGCTTATGGAGTCAGCCTTATCAGTCAGTTCATGCATTGCCCTACTGAGCAACATTGGGATGCTATCTGCAGAATATTGAGGTACTTAAAGTCAACTCCTGGCCAAGGCTTACATTTCACTAAGTCTACTGAGAGATCAGTTAAGGTTTATACTGATTCTGACTGGGCTAGTTGCCACATTGACAGAAGATCTACCACGGGCTATTGTTCATATGTATGAGGTAACCTTGTCACTTGGAGAAGCAAGAAACAACCTACTGTCTCTAGAAGTAGTGCAGAAGTTGAACTCATGGCACTTGTTTTGGGCATTTGTGAAGCACTTTGGCTGAAAAGAGTCCTTACTGAACTTCAGCAACCTATCATACTCTGATGTGACAATAATTCAGCATTATGCATGGCAGAGGATCATGTTCATCATGATAAGACAAAACATGTGGACATTGACAGAAATTTCCTTAAAGAGAAGATTGATTCCCAGATAATTCAACTTCAATATGTTCCCTCAGCAGACTAGAATGCTGATATTCTCACAAAGGCCATTCCAACACTTATGTTCAACAGACTGAGTAGCAAACTTGGTTGTATAGACATATACAACCCAATTTGAGAGGGGGTGTGGAAATATTACCTTATTATTTCGTGTAACACTTTACTTGTATACATTATTTTATGACATGACATATTAATTGTATTGTATAAACAATTAATGTGTCATAAAGTAACTCTATTTTGTCCTATTATGTAATAGCCGCCCATAGGAGTATCTAGCCGTCCATAGCACTTAATACTCTACTAGGACCTCTCACCTTCAAGCTTGTATCTATTAATACTCATTCTTTTATCTTGAATAAACAAGTTGAGTTTACTCAAGTACTATTGCTTTCTCAAACTCTCTTCATAAAGTGTTGAATGATATGTGATGTTTAGCTTGTTTTAAGCCATGATATGAGTTTAAATGTTAATTCTTGATCTAATAACATTAATTAAGCTTGAGCAAGCCTCGATTGAGCTTCCGATTCGTTTAGTTTCGGCACCGGATGTACTCTTAAAGGGAGATGAAGTTCGGATCCGTCGGAAGGGCATGAAAGGGCTTGTGCTTTGATGAACTAGAGTTCATCAATGTCTGTGTAATTACTGGGCCTTGTCCGTGTCTAGTGGTCTAGGAAAGAGAGAAGTAGGTGTGCGGGAGCTTATATGAAAACACTTAGGTGGCTAGTTAATATATAATAACTTACATACGTATAGTAAAAGATAAAACGTCACTTATTCTCGGTTAGGTACCAAGCCATATCGGCTATGTGATACGTTCATAAAAGGTGAACAATGCTACTGGCTCAAAAGGCTGAAAGGTAGTGGAGGAAATTCATCGAACGTATATGCATACCGGGGAGATCCCAGGAATTATCGGTGCTATTCACCGTAGTTGGCAAGTATATCTCGTGATAGATATGTTAGGTGTAGTGCCCGAAAGACAATTTTGTAATTCTTTTATTTAAAAAAATGACAGAATTATATATTCATTTTATTATTTGCATTTATGCTTATATTATACACTGCTGAAAACCCTAAGTATATCGGTATGTAATCACATAACTCAGTGTTTGGCATACACACGAGGATTGAGTTAGTGATGATATGCTTAAAACTAGTTAGTCCGTGGTGATTTAATCGAGTATGGGTCTCATGATTAATATACCAATAATGCACCCAGAACACTTAACGGTGTAACCGTCTTATCCGGACCGTCGGTATAGGGTATGATGTCAATCATATAGGACTGGACCGATTTGATTTGAGTTCTCGATATAATTCCGTGATCGAGAAATCTTATCGAATCACAAGATGATCATATATGGATTAATCTCAATCCTGATGTGATCACAGTCTACTGCTTGGTTCAAAGTAGGGTTTGATGTGTTAGTTAAGGATCACTTGGATACATGTGATCTGAACACTTCTCGTTGGCTCTATTCTGGAATGAGTGAGTAGTCTGTGACTTCACAGATATGGAATCCATTCCTTCCTGCGGGAAGTAGACAGACAGTTCCCTTATTTGTTAATCCTAGAAACTGATCGATGGGCCCAGTTCATATTATATTAGTTATGAACTAATTGATCACTAGGGGGTTAATGGTAAATAAGGATAAGATGTTTTGAGTAGGGTTTACGGAGATATCCCGAATCAAATGAACAGTCTATGGAGGATTTATCCGTATGTAATGATTATATCAATGGACGCTTTTACTCAATGATTAGAGTGTAAGTATATATCTATAATCGATAGAGTTCAGTTTCGCGTTTATGGTGGCGTAATCCCGGAATTAATAGATTGAATAAGAATTGTTTTGTTTGATGAATAATTTTATTTAATTTATTGTAGCTACTGGTTATAGGTCCATGGTCCCCGATGTGGCTCCTAACATGCATATGTTTCTTGACGTTGGGCCTCAATGATAATTAAGTAGTTGGACTATTTAATTGATGTGCGAATAATTATTTAGTGGGCTAAATAATTAAATACATGGAAAAGACATTTTTTTCGTGGACTCGGCCCATTATGTGAAATGGCATGTGAAACCCTAATTTATTAGGGAGTATGGCGTGTTGCATGTCATTAAATTAGAAAGAAATTAGTTTTCTTGGATAATTATATGACACGTGATTAATTGTTTATTTGTTAAATAATTAATCGGAAGATATTAGATATTATCTATTATATATATCTAAATTAGTTTTAGAATATATTAGATTTATCTTATATTTAATAAAGGATTATTGTGATTGCTTAATTAATTAATTATCAAATCCTTGGAGGACAAGGATTTCTCTCCTATATAAAGAGAGTTCTCCTAAGCCTTTTGATTAAACACATACACGCATTATACACACCAAAACAAGCTAGCAATTTCGGCCAAAGCTTGGGGATTCGAGTTGGGAAAATCTTCGGGAATTTCCGGGTAGCATATCATGAATTCCACTCCATATGCATACATGTAGCTATTTAATTCCGGATAATTAATTAGGCATGTATTCAACTCGATTAATTAGTTTAATTTTTTAATTAATTATTGTGGAAATTAAATAATTAGAAACTAATTAAAGAACCGAGGAACCGGGTTTTGTCAATCGTTAAGTTTTCGGTGATGGATTCTCGGTGAATCCCACCTTAAACCGGAACGAGATTGCGGTTTTGTTCCGTAGTGTCTACGGGAAAGTTTGTCAATTTAAGAAATCGGAAAATCATGATACATGGGTTCGGAAGTGGTCTAACCATGGTTGGGTAAGTTCAACTGAGCTACGGCTCGATCGACTCACCCTCCACGTGTGACGTTTGCACGGGGGTTCGGCAAGACTTAGCATAACCGACAAGACTTTACGGCTAAACGGGGCTTCTCCTAGCCGGATCCGACCGACAGTCACATATGTTCCAACGAATAAGATGGGTAGGCTTGCCTACATTACCGACACCATTCGGGTACATGATTTGTTGTTTCTTAAAATATTGTCAAGTCCAAAACCGCGATTAGTAAACCTACCACTTTTTCAAAATATTGAGTGGGAGCGGGGAAGGCGACAGCCGACCCCACGGCCTCTGCTATAGATGCAAGCAAGTGAGAGAATGGTGACGCCTCGTGCCGCTTTGATTTCGGCCCCCTTCGGATGGTGTTCACCGCTATCAAAATTCAAGGCTTGGTCTCCGAAAGGATAGGATCTTGAGGACTCGCCGGGTCACTGACCTGCCCTACGTAGGCATACTCGGGGCGTACTTAAAGGTCTGATATAGTAGGTCACACTCATCAGGATATTTTAGGAAATATCTTGGCTGAAAAAAGGAAGGTAATCGACGATTAAAGTATGGGATGTACGATTCCCATGAGATGTTTGATTCTCAAAGTTTAATCATCGAGAGAGATTGTCTCAGTTTAACCGTCATCGTGCTGATACCGACCCCCTAGGCGGCGGTACGATGTGAGGTTAAATCCTTGGAATGGTAGAATAGACTTTTTTTTAAGTTTATAATTCCTAAAATTTATCTAGTAGTGTTTTTGAATTTAATTTCTGTCATTTTATTTTCAGCAATCATGTCGTCACAACTTTCCTTATTACTGAATGATAAACTTAATGGTAACAACTTTGGAAAGTGGAAAAGTAACCTGAACGTGGTACTCATCTTTGAGAACGCGCAATTTGTTTTGACTGTGGAATGTCCGGTACTTCCCGTACATAACCCGTCTAAATCCATTAAAGACGACCGTCAAAAATGGATTGAAGCGGATAACAAGGCGCGCGGTATCATCTTAGCATCAGTGTCGGAGGTCATTAGGACCAAACTTGAAGGCTTTAAGAATGCACGAGAAATCATGCAACACTTATCCTCCATGTTTGGCGCCCTTTCTGATCAAGCAAGGCACGAAGCAGTGAGGATGGCCGTTAACGCTAAAATGAGGAGAGGTCATTCTGTGACTGGTCATGTCATGAACATGATCAACTACTTTACTGATGCAGAAACTCATGGGTCAAAGTTTGACGATGCTACTCAGGTGTCTATGATTCTTGAATCACTTACACCTGATTTCCTACAGTTCAAGACTAACTATGTCATGAACAAACTCAAGTTTGACATGCCACGGTTGATCAACGAACTGCAAGTCTTCGAAGCTCTCTCGTCTAACAACAGAGGCAAAGAAGGGGAAAAGAAGGCGGAAGCCAATATGGTTGAAGCCAAGGCGTCGAACTCTGGCCATAAGGGCAAGACCAAGTCTAAAAATGTTACTGCGCCTAAACCAAAACCTATGAAGAAGAAGGCCAAACAGACCAATCCTTCCAAACCTAAAGGGAAGTGCTTTTACTGTAACGAGGTAGGACATTGGCGTCGTCACTGTCCAGAATATCTCAAAGACGTAAAGGATGGAAAGGTCAAAGCTGGCAGTGGGAAGGATAAGAAAGGTAATTCGGAATTACTAGTCTTGGAATCCTTTAATGTAGCTAAAAATGTATCAACTTGGATACTAGATACTGGAGCTACTAACCATGTATGTTCTTCTTTGCAGATCCTTAGTTCGTTTGAGGAGCTAAAGGAAGGTACTCAAGTGATGAGAGTTGGCACCGGGGCGCTTGTTTCAGCTAAAGCAGTGGGAGCTGTTGATTTAGTTTTTGGCACTAAAGTTCTAAAATTAGACCATGTTTATTTTATTCCAAACTTCCATAGGAATTTGATTTCTGTTTCAGCATTGAAAGAACAATTTTATTCAGTTTCCTTTGTGAATGACGAATTTATTATTTCCAGAAATGGTTTTAATTTGTGTTCTACAATACTGGAAAACGGATTATATTTTATTAAACCAACGCATGCTCCACTGCTTAACACTGAAATATTTAAAGTAGCACATCAACAATCTGCTAAAAGGCAGAAAGTTTCTCAAAAAGAAGATAAAACATATCTTTGGCACCTTAGGCTAGGTCATATTTCCTTGGAAAGACTCAAACGACTGGCTAAGGGTGATTCCTTAAAAGAGTTATCTGTTGACTCGTTGCCGATCTGCGAATCTTGCCTGGAGGGAAAAATGACTAAGCGTCCTTTCTCGTCAAAAGGGAATAGGGCTAAAGAACCTTTAGAGTTAGTACATTCAGACCTTTGTGGTCTGATGAATGTGCAAGCTAGAGGCGGATTCGAGTATTTTGTGACTTTCATCGACGACTACTCGAGATTCGGTTATGTTTATCTGCTGCATCAGAAATCCGAAACTTTTGAAAAGTTCAAGGAATTCCAAGCAGAAGCCGAAAGGCAACTGGGCAAGTCTTTGAAATGCCTTCGCTCTGATCGCGGAGGAGAGTACTTAGATACTGAATTCACTGACTATCTGATTGAACATGGGATCTGTTCCCAACGTTCTGCACCCAGGACACCTCAGCAAAACGGAGTTGCTGAAAGGAGAAACATAACTTTGATAGACATGGTCAGGTCTATGATGAGCTACGCCTCGCTACCGATTTCCTTCTGGGGATATACTTTACAAGCAGCGGTATACATACTGAATGTAGTACCGTCAAAGTCTGTCGAAAAGACACCTTTCGAAATGTGGAGAGGACGCCGTGAAAGCATAGGTCACTTCCGCATTTGGGGGTGTCCTGCACATGTGCTGGGAGACAAGACTACAAAACTACAAAAATGTACGAGAGTATGTTTGTTTGTAGGGTACCCCAAAGGAACACGTGGAGGTCTGTTTTATGATCCGGAAGATAACAAGGTGATAGTTTCTACTAACGCCACGTTTTTGGAAGATCAATATATGGCAGACTTCAAACCTCAAAGTAAAATTGTACTTGAGGAGTTACTTTCTGACGAGGTCAGACCACTGGTGACACCTAGTGTCACTGACAACAAGACAACGAATGCACCTGTCAACCTAGAGAATCCTGTCCCACCCAGACGTACTGAGAGAGTGGTTCGGCCACCAATTCGGTATGGGATGCAATCAGAGGCGAACGTAGCCGTCTCTGATGGAGTGGAAGATGATCCAGTGTCCTTTCGGAGGGCCATGGATGATCGTGACAAGGAAAAATGGGTTGATGCGATGAATCAAGAGATGGAGTCTATGAACTCTAACTCTATCTGGAAACTTGTAGATTGCCCTGAGGGTGTCAAACCCATAGGTAGCAAATGGCTCTACAAGAGAAAGTGAGGGGTTGATGGGAATGTTCAAACTTTCAAAGCATGGCTTGTAGCCAAGGGTTACACACAGAGAGAGGGTATAGACTATGAAGAGACCTTCTCCCCTGTGGCCATGCTGAAATCCATCCGGATCCTCCTTTCGATTGCTGCATGCCTAGATTATGAAATCTGGCAGATGGATGTTAAGAAAGCCTTTCTAAACGGCTTCCTTGACGAGGAAATATATATGCAGCAACCAGAAGGATTTATCGAGCAAGGCCAAGAGCACAAGGTGTGCAAGTTGCTAAGATCCATTTATGGATTGAAGCAAGCTTCTCGGTCTTGGAATCATAGATTTGATGAGACCATTAAGTCGTATGATTTCGAACAAAACTTTGATGAGCCTTGTGTATACAAGAAAGTCATCAAAGATAAGGTTGCATTCTTAGTGTTGTACGTTGACGATATTCTGCTAATCGGAAACGATAAGGGTATGTTGTCGGACGTAAAAAGTTGGTTAGCCAGCCAATTCCAAATGAAAGATTTGGGAGAGGCAAATTATGTTCTAGGGATCCAACTTATAAGGGATCGTAAGAACAAGATGTTAGCTCTGTCCCAGGCATCTTATATTGATAAGGTGTTGGCACGATATAGCATGGAGAACGCAAAGAAGGGTTTTCTACCAACCCGTCACGGCGTCCACCTCTCTAAGAAACAGGGTCCTCAGACTCCTGAAGAAATAGAGGCTATGGGAAGAGTGCCATATGCTTCGGCTGTTGGTAGTCTAATGTATGCAATGTTGTGCACTAGACCGGACATCTGTTATGGCGTGGGAATCGTCAGCCGTTATCAGTCCAATCCAGGAATGGAACATTGGACAGCAGTAAAGAATCTCCTCAAATATGTGAAGAGAACGAGGAATTATATGCTCGTATATTCGGGTGCAAACCTGGATATAAAAGGGTACACTGATTCTGACTTCCAGTCGGATAGAGATGATTTCAAATCTACCTCTGGCTCAGTGTTTACTCTTGGAGGCGGTGCAGTCATTTGGAGAAGCGTAAAGCAATCCAGCACAGCTGATTCAACTATGGAAGCTGAATACATAGCGGCCTCTGAGGCAGCTAAGGAAGCAGTTTGGCTGAAGAAGTTCCTGGGTGGTTTAGGAGTAATCCCAAATCACAACGATCCGATATGTCTCTATTGTGACAACAATGGGGCTGTGTCAAATTCGAAGGAACCCCGTAGTCATCGCAAGTCAAAGCATATAGAGCGAAAGTACCATTTGATCAGAGAAATTGTTCAAAGAGGAGACATTTCCGTACAGAAAATCCCCTCTGAAGACAACCTGTCTGATCCTTTCACCAAGACCTTGCCGTTAGAAGTCTTCAACAGGCATTTGGAGAATATGGGTATTAGGGACATGACTCATTTACTTTAGAGCAAGTGGGAGATGTAGTTTGCTGTAATATAGATATAGGGTGTGCTCTAAAACAATTAATCACTTGCCTTTCGTGCAAGTGGGAGATTGTTAGGTGTAGTGCCCGAAAGACAATTTTGTAATTGTTTTATTTAAATAAATGACAGAATTATATATTCATTTTATTATTTGCATTTATGCTTATATTATACACTGCTGAAAACCCTAAGTATATCGGTATGTAATCACATAACTCAGTGTTTGGCATACACACGAGGATTGAGTTAGTGATGATATGCTTAAAACTAGTTAGTCCATGGTGATTTAATCAGAGTATGGGTCTCATGATTAATATACCAATAATGCGCCCAGAACACTTAACGGTGTGACCGTCTTATCCGGACCGTCGGTATAGGGTACCTAGTGGGGCATTTATATATGATGTCAATCATATAGGACTGGACCGATTTGATTTGAGTTCTCGATATAATTCCGTGATTGAGAAATCTTATCGAATCACAAGATGATCATATATGGATTAATCTCAATCCTGATGTGATCACAGTCTACTGCTTGGTTCAAAGTAGGGTTTGATGTGTTAGTTAAGGATCACTTGGATACATGTGATCTGAACACTTCTCGTTGGCTCTATTCTGGAATGAGTGAGTAGTCTGTGACTTCACAGATATGGAATCCATTCCTTCCTGCGGGAAGTAGACAGACAGTTCCCTTATTTGTTAATCCTAGAAACTGATCGATGGGCCCAGTTCATATTATATTAGTTATGAACTAATTGATCACTAGGGGTTAATGGTAAATAAGGATAAGATGTTTTGAGAAAGGTTTACGGAGATATCCCGAATCAAAACGAACAGTCTATGGAGAATTTATCCGTATGTAATGATTATATCAATGGACGCTTTTACTCAATGATTAGAGTGTAAGTATATATATCTATAATCAATAGAGTTCAGTTTCGGTTTTATGGTGGCGTAATCCCGGAATTAATAGATTGAATAAGAATCGTTATGTTTGATGAAAAATTTTATTTAATTTATTGTAGCTACTGGTTATAGGTCCATGGTCCCCGATGTGGCTCCTAACATGCATATGTTTCTTGACGTTGGGCCTCAATGATAATTAAGTAGTTGGACTATTTAATTGATGCGCGAATAATTATTTAGTGGGCTAAATAATTAAATACATGGAAAAGACATTTTTTCGTGGACTCGGCCCATTATGTGAAATGGCTTGTGAAACCCTAATTTATTAGGGAGTATGGCGTGTTGCATGTCATTAAATTAGAAAGAAATTAGTTTTCTTGGATTATTATATGACACGTGATTAATTGTTTATTTGTTAAATAATTAATCGAAAGATATTAGATATTATCTATTATATATAAATAAATTAGTTTTAGAATATATTAGATTTATCTTATATTTAATAAAGTATTATTGTGATTGCTTAATTAATTAATTATCAAATCCTTGGAAGACAAGGATTTCTCTCCTATATAAAGAAAGTTCTCCTAAGCCTTTTGATTAAACACATACACGCATTATACACACCAAAACAAGTTAGCAATTTCGGCCAAAGCTTGGGGATTCGAGTTGGGAAAATCTTCTGGAATTTTCGGGTAGCATATCATGAATTCCACTCCATATGCATACATGTAGCTATTTAATTCTGGATAATTAATTACGCATGTATTCAACTCGATTAATTAGTTTAATTTTTTAATTAATTATTGTGGAAATTAATTAATTAGAAACTAATTAAAGAACCGAGGAACCGGGTTTTGTTAATCGTTAAGTTTTCGGTGATGGATTCTCGGTGAATCCCACCTTAAACCGGAACGAGATTGCGGTTTTGTTCCGTAGTGTCTACGGGAAAGTTTGTCAAGTTAAGAAATCAGAAAATCATGATACATGGGTTCGGAAGTGGTCTAACCATGGTTGGGTAAGTTCAACAGAGCTACGGCTCGATCGACTCACCCTCCACGTGTGACGTTGGCACGGAGATTAGGCAAGACTTAGCATAACCGACAAGACTTTACGGCTAAACGGGTCTTCTCCTAGCTGGATCCGACCGACAGTCACATATGTTCCAACGAATAAGATGGGTAGGCTTGCCTACATTACCGACACCATTCGGGTACAAGATTTGTTGTTTCTTAAAATATTGTCAAGTCCAAAACCGCGATTAGTAAACCTACCACTTTTTCAAAATATTGAGTGGGAGCGGGGAAGGCGACAGCGACCCCACGGCCTCTGCTATAGATGCAAGCAAGTGAGAGAATGGTGAAGCCTCGTGCCACTTTGATTTCGGCCCCCTTCGGATGGTGTTCACCGCTATCAAAATTCAAGGCTTGGTCTCCGAAAGGATAGGATCTTGAGGACTCACTGGGTCACTGACCTGCCCTACGTAGGCATACTCGGGGCATACTTAAAGGTATGATATACTAGGTCACACTCATCAGGATATTTTAGGAAATATCTTGGCTGAAAAAAAGGAAGGTAATCAACAATTAAAGTATGGGATGCACGATTCCCATGAGATGTTAGATTCTCAAAGTTTAATCATCGAGAGAGATTGTCTCAGTTTAACCGTCATCGTGCTGATACCGACCACCTAGGCGGCGGTACGATGCGAGGTTAAATCCTTGGAATGGTAGAATAGACTTTTTTTTTAAGTTTATAATTCCTAAAATTTATCTACTAGTGTTTTTGAATTTAATTTCTGTCATTTTATTTTCAGTAATCATGTCTTCACAACTTTCCTTATTATTGAATGATAAACTTAATGGTAACAACTTTGGAAAGTGGAAAAGTAACCTGAACGTGGAACTCATCTTTGAGAACGCGCAATTTGTTTTGACTGTGGAATGCCCGGTACATTCCGTACAGAACCCGTCTAAATCCATTGAAGACGACCGTAAAAAATGGATTGAAGTGGATAACAAGGCGTGTGGTATCATCTTAGCATCAATGTCGGAGGTCATTAGGACCAAACTTGAAGGCTTTAAGAATGCACGAGAAATCATGCAACACTAATCCTCCATGTTTGGCTCCCCTTCTGATCAAGCAAGGCACGAAGCAGTGAGGATGGCCGTTAACGCAAAAATGTGGAGAGGTCATTCTGTGACTGGTCATGTCATGAACGTGATCAACTACTTTACTGATGAAGAAACCCATGGGTCAAAGTTTGACGATGCTACTCTGGTGTCTATGATTCTTGAATCACTTACACCTGATTTCCTACAGTTCAAGACTAACTATGTCATGATCAAACTCAAGTCTATGGAGGATTTATCCGTATGAAATGATTATATCAACGGATGCTTTTACTCAATGATTAGAGTGTAAGTATATATCTATAATTGATAGAGTTCAGTTTCGGGTTTATGGTGGCGTAATCCCGGAATTAATATATTGAATAAGAATTGTTCTGTTTGATGAATAATTTTATTTAATTTATTGTAGCTACTAGTTATAGGTCCATGGTCCCTGATGTGGCTCCTAACATGCATATGTTTCTTGACGTTGGGCCTCAATGATAATTAAGTAGTTGGACTTATTAATTGATATGCGAATAATTATTTAGTGGGCTAAATAATTAAATACATGGAAAAGACATTTTTCGTGGACTCGGTCCATTATGTGAAATGGCGTGTGAAACCCTAATTTATTAGGGAGTATGGCGTGTTGCATGTCATTAAATTAGAAAGAAATTAGTTTTCTTGGATAATTATATGACACGTGATTAATTGTTTATTTGTTAAATAATTAATCGGAAGATATTAGATACTATTATTTATTATATATATCTAAATTAGTTTTAGAATATATTAGATTTATCTTATATTTAATAAAGGATTATTGTGATTGATTAATTAATTAATTATCAAATCCTTGGAGGACTAGGATTTCTCTCCTATATAAAGAGAGTTCTCCTAAGCCTTTTGATTAAACACATACACGCATTATACACACCAAAACAAGCTAGCAATTTCGGCCAAATCTTGGGGATTTGAGTTGGGAAAATCTTTGGAAATTTCCGGGTAGCATATCGAGGAGGTCAAGCATCAAAGATCAACATCCACCGGTTGTTGCTTGGAGATACACATCGGAAGATCGTGGCATCTCAAATTGGATCTCGACTTCATCAATCTTTTAGATCTCCCCTTTTGATTGGTAAGTAGATCTAACCTTCTTGTAGTTTAGATCTATTTATTTATGTGTTTTAATTTAGATTGATCGCGATCCTTGTTATTCCACTGCGTAATCGGGCGGATCTAGATCCGTCCGGCGATATTACATCCAACAACTTCCACTCCATCAGAGACGGCTACGTTCACCTCTGATTGCATCCCATACCGAATTGGTGGTCGAACCACTCTCTCAGGACGCCTGGGTGGAACCGGATTTTCCGGGTTGATAGGTGCATTCGTTGTGTTGTCGTCAGTGACCCTAGGTGTCATCAGTGGTCCGACCTTGTCGGAAAGTAACTCCTCAAGTACAATTTTACTTCGAGGTTTGAAGTCTGCCATATATTGATCTTCCAAAAACATGGCGTTAGTAGAAACTATCACCTTGTTATCTTCCGGATCATAAAACAGACCTCCACGTGTTCCTTTGGGGTACCCTACAAACAAACATACCTTCGGACGTTTTTGTAGTTTTGTAGTTTTGTCTCCCAGCACATGTGCTGGACATCCCCAAATGAAGAAGTGACCTATGCTTTCGAGGCGTCCTCTCCATATTTCGAAAGGTGTCTTTTCGACAGACTTTGACGGTACTACATTCAATATGTATACCGCTGCTTGTAAAGCATATCCCCAGAAGGAAATCGGTAGCGAGGCATAGCTCATAATAATTAATTAAATAATCAATCATAATAATCCTTTATTAAATATAAGATAAATCTAATATATTCTAAAACTAATTTAGATATATATATAATAGATAATATCTAATATACCCGATTTATTATTTAACAAATAATAACATGACATGTAATTATCCAAGAAAACTAATTTCTCTCTAATTACAACATGTCACAACACGCCATGCCCTAGTCAAATAAGGCTAGCACAAGAAATTTCACATAATGGGCCGAGTCCACAAAAAATGTCTTTTCTATATATTTAATTATTTAGCCCACTAAATAATTATTCGCACATCAATTAAATAGTCCAACTACTTAATTATTATTGAGGCCCAACATCAAGAAACATATGCATGTTAGGAGCCACATCGGCGACCATGGACCTATAACCAGTAGCTACAATAAATTAAATAAAATTATTCATCGAACAAAACAATTCTTATTCAATCTATTAATTCCGGGATTACGCCACCATAAACCCGAAAATGAACTCTATCGATTATAGATATATATTTACACTCTAATCACTAAGTCGATAAGCGTCCATTGATATAATCATTACATATGGATAAATCCTCCATAGATCGCTCGTTTTGATTCGGGATATTTCCGTAAACCCTTCTCAAAACATCTTATCCTTATTTACCATTAACCCCCTAGTGATAAATTAGTTCATAACTAATATAATATGAACTGGGCCCATCGATCGGTTTCTAGGATTAACAAATAAGGGAACTGTCTGTCTACTTCCCGCAGGAAGGAATGGATTCCATATCTATGAAGTCACGGACTACTCACTCATTCCAGAATAGAGCCAACGAGAATTGTTCAGATCACATGTATCCAAGTGATCCTTAACTAACACATCAAACCCTACTTTGAACCAAGCAGTAAACTGTGATCACATCAGATTGAGATTAATCCATATATGATCATCTTGTGATTCGATAAGATTTCTCGATCACGGAATTATATCGAGAACTCAAATCAAATCGGTCCAATTCTATATGATAGACATCATATATAAATGCCCCACTAGGTACCATATACCGACAGTCCGGATAAGACGGTCATGCCGTTAAGTGTTCTGGGTGCATCATTGGTATATTAATCGTGAGACCCATACTCGATTAAATTCACCATGGACTAACTAGTTTTAAGCATATCATCACTAACTCAATCCTCGTGTGTATGCCATACACTGAGTTATGTGAATACATACCGATATACTTAGGGTTTTCAGAAGTGTATAATATAAGCATAAATACAAATATTAAGATGAATTATAAATCCTGTCAAAAACAATTACAGAAATTGTCTTTCGGGCACTACACCTAACAATCTCCCACTTGCACGAAAGGCAAGTGATTAATTGTTTAGAGCATACCCCTTATACACAACATTCTCCCACTTGCTCTAAAAGAAAATGAGACATATCCATCAATTCTGTACCCGCCAAGCGCATCTAAGTATTTCAGATTTCAAAGTATGGCCGGAGTGTGCCGCCGTAGGGTAGGTCGGTGACCCAATGAGCACTTAAAAATCTGAATGCCATGTGACTTGGTACACTGATCAGTTGGTTTGTCACCGAGACGATCTTTAGGATCGAAATGTTGCCGGTCCATCTAATCAGGTGGTACTCTCCCAATATACTTGAGGACATACTAAACTTTCTATTTAATACTCGAATCCAAGATTCGATTAACTTGTAATTACCTGACTTTCTCTGATCAAAAGAGAGTCTATCCCATTTTCTATTCATCCTCGGGTTTAGAGAAGCATCCCGTGAGAGGTTGGGTAGGACTACTTCGTTGAATGTTTGCATACCGATATGCAAAATCACCTTAACCATTAGGATAGATGGGATTTCCAGTCACATATTCTGGGGATTTTGACCGAATCAAATCCTTTAGAATGTAGTCCGATTCTTTCATAAAGAGAATCTTGGCATGTCAGTTTCCGACTTCAGATAACACACCCATGTTGTTTTAACTGTTTCAGTGTTACCATTCATGAACACTAATGTATATACTACTTTACCATTATTGACATCCAGTCTAAGAAAGACTTATCAATATCCTCGCCAAGTCCTCATACTTGAAATATGTGACTTTTAAATGACCTAGATGTTTGCTTTAATCCACAAAGGATATAAGCCTTGGTTAATGAAATAATGTAGAATAATAGCATAACACTTACA
Source organism: Gentiana dahurica var. dahurica (assembly GCA_024500145.1). Lineage (NCBI taxonomy): Eukaryota > Viridiplantae > Streptophyta > Magnoliopsida > Gentianales > Gentianaceae > Gentiana > Gentiana dahurica. The sequence continues at coordinate 90,479,365 of CM044900.1, forward strand.
TGTAGATAGTAGCCTATAACGTTTGTTGGTAATGGCTGATGTGTAATCTTCCTGAAATGACCAATTACTTGTTGTTATGTTTTGTGTAACACTGCGAATATAAAGAACGGGAAAATGAACGGTCAATGCATAGTGCCCTTGAGTGATGACGTAACCAAGATAAGTTAAGCAAGAAACGTATAGTCATGACATGTTGATGGACATGAAGTGAACCCTAGATTGAGTCGGTCTCATAAAGACAATTTAATAATCATATTAATAACCTTTCGTTGTAGAACTTAGTTATTCATTAGCTTCTCATTTTTACTAAGTACTTTGTACTTACCTCCTTTGCATTTTATTCCTTTGCATTTTATTTTGTATGCATTGTGGGGTGAGAAGACAAATAGGTTGACCAAGAGTAGTTGACGGCTTGATGACGTTGCTGCCTTGAAGATGCTTTTAGTTTATTTCTTTTTTTTTTAGTAAAGGTTGTACTAGACTTGTTGTTCTTTTGCTTCAATACTTTTGCAAGTTATGTTTGTTCTTTTAAGAGCTCGTATTGTGTAAGTCTTTGGGTTTTTAGTTGTTGTAATTTAACTATCCATCTTTAGTATGGTAAATTTCCATTCTTAGTAGCATTTATGTTTTTACCCGAGTCCTTTTAGCTTTAGTTTTTACTTTTATTTGATACGACGACGTAGAGGCTTGCGTATAACATTAGATTTATTTAATGCTATACGCGCCGAACTTTTCTCTTCCGGATAAGGGCTCGGTATCCGGGAGCGGGGCGTTACATTACCTCCAAAGTTCACAAACAAGTGATATAAGGTGAGTGTGTATCATTAAAAGTGTGTGATTGCATTGATCAATTACAATTTGATTATTATTACTTCACACTAGATATAAATGAAAAAGTTATTCTTGAATGACATTGGAAGTGTGGATACCTCTCAAAGGAAAAAATGAGCGAGTGCGCTCGTTGGCTAGGTGAAATCCTCACTTTTAAGTGGCTTTTTGTTAGGGCTCAATGATTTTACCTCCAAAGTTCACAAACAAGTGATATAAGGTGAGTGTGTATCAATAAAAGTGTGTGATTGCATTGATCAATTACAATTTGATTATTATTATTTCACACTAGATATAAATGAAAAAGTTGGTAAAGTGTCATATATGGCATACTCGGTGCTATGAAATCCTAAAATGTCCTAAAATGCAACTTTAATATGCAAATGTATGAAAAGCTCCCATACACTTAAATCATACATTGTCCCCAATGTATGCTAAAAGTGTGTGAGAAGAATGCAAAATATGGAATGAAATGCAACTAACATGGTATGCATGATATGCAAGAAGTACTTATCTGAATATGAAATAAAATAAAATGGATGAGAATACATTACAATTCGACCATGGGACGGTGAAGAATAAGCTTTGCAATTCATCATGTTTTTCATATAGTCAATGGCTTCCGGGGTGGTGCGGGATGGAAAGATCGCAGGAATGATTTTGGAAATCATAATGTGTATCAATGACTAGTCGGTGTCAAGAAAGCAACTGAGGCGGTGGGGATATATGTGTAGGGGCCGGTGATTTCTATGTCGCAGGGCTGCTCCTCGACGCAAAGGTAATAGGGAAATATGGAAAGAAAATGGAACAATAATAATAATAATTGGGAAGAAAAGAAAATTAGGACTATGTTTTTTTTATTGTTTTTTTTTTTTTTTGCTGGAAGTAAATCCAGTTCTTTTTTTTTTTTTTTTTGCTGAACGTAAATCCAGTTTTCTTTTTGCCCCTTCTTTCTAGGATCCCGACTTCTTGTAATTGTGAAAAGCAACTTACATCAAAATCACATAGTGTGGATTAGGCACGTCGGGATCCCGACTTGGTTGAGAAGTTAAATCTTTCATCCTTAATCAGTAGACTCAAAGTCGCTAGGATCCTGACTTCGCTAAAATTTGAAATCCTCCATTCTTGAATACTATTATCAAGTCGTGCCTCCATATCGAAACGCATGTCCATTCTCCCAGATCTTGACAAGAATCCGCCCACCTTAACCTACGAGATATTCAAGAAAAAAGAAAGAAAGAAAAAAAAACTCCACCACAAGTGTAATTATCACATTTTCTCATGATTAAACCAAGAAAACACAAACAAAAAAAAACATTGGGTTGCCTCCCAATAAGCGTCTTGTTTAACGTCTTTGGCTAGACAAACTTACGCGCTCAAATGACAGGCCACTCACCAGAGAATGACCTTGACTTACCTGGCATCAATTGCAGCTTTGCATCAAATGACCATTGCACAGGGCATACCATAGACCTCGTACCTCCTTTGAACACTTGGATTTGAATTTCCAGTGACGGTACACTTAAAGCACTCGCTTCTCTAAGCGTCTCTTCCTTGTCTTTTCCCAAGCAAACACCCTTGGGAGTGCATAGTGCTTCCTTCAATTCAAGACTAAATGGTTCGCCATCCTCCCATTTTCCACCATTCATACCTGTTAAAAATTTTATGCACAAAACTCAAACTCATTCTTATCGTGGTTAGTTTAAACAGGTTTATCAACAACACAATCATTGACACTAACATGAAACACAGACTCATTAGTATTCGGGCATTTGTTACCATCAAACATGCTATATGTAACAAGTTGACCATCAAATTCAAAAGTAAAAGTGCCCTTATCGACATCGATCCTAGTCTTAGATGTTTTCATGAAAGGTCTCCCTAGAAAAATGGGTGAAGGTAAACTTCACTAGCACATCTTCCACCACGCCTTCAGGATATGAATTGGACCTATCAGCCAACTGGATAATAATCCTTGTATCTTTTAAAGGTCCTAGGTTTAATTCGTTATAAACAGACAAAGGCATAACATTGATGGATGCGCCTAAGTCTAGCATTGCTCCTTCAATATTTTTCTTACCAATGGTGCAAGGAACTGTAAACATACCTGGATCTTTGCATTTTGGTGGCATTTTATGTTGTATGACCGCAGACACGTTCTCATCTGTCATTACTCTTGCATTGGGCCTCAACTTCATCTTCTTGGTGCATAGCTCTTTCGTAAACTTTGCGTAACTAGGCACTTGTTTAATGACCTCTAGCAAGGGAAGATTGATTTCTGCTTTCTTGAAAATATCCAGCATGGCCTTTTCTTCCTCTTCTTTTTTCGCCTTAGCCAACCTGCCTCGAAAAGGTGGAGGGATAACAATTGATTCTTTTTCCTTAGGTCTAGACTCAGTCTGTTCATCGGAATTTGCTTCCTTGGAATTATTCTCCACTTGCACTTTCTCAGAACTTTCTCTCGGGTAGGCACAGACAATTCTTTACCACTTCGCAACATCACTGCATTAACATTTTCTCTTGGATTCACCACTTGGGAAGGAAGCTTCCCTTGATTGTTCTTCAATTGATTTACATCAGCTACCAACTGAGACACTTGAATCTCAAGATTACTTACTCCCACTATGGACTCACTCTGAACCTGTTGAATCTCTTGCCGAAGATTTTGATGAAGCTTCTGGTTTTCTTCTTGAATAGTTTGTTGGAGGGCACTCGTCATAGTTCTCATCATATCCTTTATTGAGAAATTGGTAGGAGCTGGGGCTTGGGCCCTTTGCAAAATTTGTGGTTGGGCTCATTGTGTTCTATAGTTGTTTGGGTAGAGGTCATATCTTCTCTGTTGTTGCTGCCCTTGATAACCACCAACAACATAACATGTTCAGTTCCACCTTCTTGTAAAGTAGGACACATGTCCGTAGGGTGTCCAACCGTGCTGCAGATTCCACATCCCTTGACTTGTTGAACTTGCCCAGTCGCCATCTTTTCCACTATAGAAGTCAATGCATCCAACCTATGATCAATTGTAGACAAACTAGCTTCATTCACTGTCCTAGGCGTATCTTGCCTAGTGCCATATAGTTGGGCGTTGGATGCCATATTCTCAATTAATACACGAGCCCGATCACAAGTATGATTCATAAAGGCTCCCCCACTTGCAGGATCGATAATGCTTCTTTCATGGTTCAATAGTCCTCAAAGAAATATTGAATCAATAGTTGTTCGGGAATCTGATCCCGAGGACAACTCCCAATAATCAAATAGAGACTCGCCTGGTAGTTGTCTAATCCCACGGATATCTTTCCTTATGTTGGCAGCTCAGGATGCGGGAAAAAATCTTTCCCAAAATTTTGATCTCATGGCATCCCATGTGGTGATGGATCCCGACGGAAATGAGTAGAACCAATCTCTAGCTCTGCCTTCCAGTGTCAATGCAAAGGTTCGTAGCTTCATTTCATCTTCTGTCATACCTTGAATTCTTTGAGTGGTGCAGGACAATTGATGATCTCTCAAATGTTTATAAGGGTCCTAACATATCTGTCCACGAAATTTAGGCAAGGAATGAAAATTTCAGATCAAAGGGTTGGTCATTTTCGGGGAAAGCAATGCATAGGGGATTCTAGCCTACATCAGGGGCGGCCATTTCTCTAAGAGTTCTTTCAGGCCTTGTTGCAAGAGGTGCCTGAACATTGTTCTGATTCGCATTATTCTGATTTTGATTCTGATTTTTTGCCATTTCTTTTGATTCTGTTTCCGAAAATACCTCTTCTTCAGATGATGAATTTGCTAAAGAAACAGCTTGAGCTAAACCTGGAGAAGACGTTGAAGCCTTAAGTTGCCTTTTAGCTTCCTTTGTCTGCTTAGTGAGTTTCTTGCCTGTCTTAGTTCACTTGTTCTTGAGGACCTAGGCATAAACTAAAACAATCAGCGCAGTATGTTCCGAAAAGAAATAAATTCTCCGTTCCCCGGCAACGGCGCCAAAATTTGGTGTGTCGTTAACCCACCAAAATTATTTCCCTTCACCTTATAACTAGTATAGGGCAAGAAGGAGTTGATCCCACGAGGAATAGTTGATTATTTCTTTTTCAGAACAGTAATATAATCAAGTTGTGTAGGATGACTTTAAAATTAAGTATAAATTCACAAAGTATGCAGAATGAAATACTGGCGGAAAAATTAAAAGCAGAATGAAGCAAGTAAATTAGGAAAAATCAAGTTGAGACGAATCCAGCTAAAGCCAATGTTTCCTCCCTAAATCAACACAATCGGTCATTGATGCGGAAATGACTCATTTAATGCTTGATAAATTGGTTATAGCTAACCGCAACCGCGAATTAGCCAGTTTTTCCTACAACCGATAACTAGGACAACCGCCACTAATTATATACTAATCGGAATCACAGTCCTAACGATCGCTAGAAGTTGGTGAACCGACAGCATTAACTAGCAAAAGAACCCAATTTCTAGGTATTAAGCCAACCGCTCTAATTTTAACCATAGAACGCTTAATTCTCACAATAGTAATTCCTACGGGAGGCGATCCGGCAGAAATTTATCGTTTACCACTTTTAATTTCACATAAACAACCGTCTTGGTGTAAATTATGGCGATGAACTAGACAATTAACCTAAAAACCGTGCAGTGGAAATTAGATTGATTTTCTAATTCTGAATCGATTAAAACAGAAAATACAGCGATACTAAAAATTAAACGAGGAGAAATATCAATTTGATCTCACAATTGTTAGATTTAGGGATTCACAATGCCTTAACTGGAAAAGAAAATTTACCTACTCATCATAATCATGAAAAACACAAGAAATAATAAAGGGTACCTTAATCAATTGCAGAAAAGAGAAACGAATTCAATTGTTGATGAATAAAAACCTAGAAACAAAAAAAAATATAAAAGTCGACAACGGCTCTGCTCCAAGTCGCATATGCTAAAGCAAAAATTACGTCGACTAAAATTCTGAATGTATTTTATGTAAAAGGCTGCGTCCCCTCTTTTTTCTACGCTGGGAATCTTCTATTTTACTTTGGGGAATTATTTTCTAATAAAATAATAATAATAATATCCAATAATAAAATAAAATCCTAATAAATAAAATAATCCATCTAAAAAAAATAAAAACCCATGAAATATATGAGAATAATCCATGAAATCCGGCTCGTAAGTGGAGTCTTGTGATTTGGGGCTCGGTGGACTCTTTATGTTCTCATAGTAGCCAGGATCCCGACATCGTCAGAAAATGAAAATCTCCAATCTTTAATTCTTCAATTCTTCAAAATGCGTCTTTTGCGACCAATAAATCCATCAATTCTTCAATTTCCTCTTCCAAACTCCTCAAACCTAAAAACCAACGAAAACATACCCAAAAAAGGCGTATCTCTCGAGAAAATAGGTATAAACTACGCGCCAAAACATTGTTAATTATGGACTTATCAATGCCATTATAATGAAATTCAACATATAATGTCAAGAAATGTGATGTTACATTAACACAGTAACGTCATATTCGATGACGTTCCTTATTAGAATGAAACACCACTCAAGATGATGTTTCTTAGAAAGTCAGTCACTTCGATGTTTCGTAAGTAAGATAAATGTCACTCGCACTGACGAAGGAACACGTTACCCTAGTGGGCCTGTATGACTTTAACATCAGCCATATTGACGTTTTATCTACATCAAAACGTCATTGTGGCCGGCGTTTTAAGCAACCGGTCATCTTCCCCAAACCTCCGATCGGAAAACGGCCGGTTAATCGAAAAAACACCCAAAAATCCTCTGATTTCAACTTGATTTCAACCAACAACGAATACACATTACAATGAATCAAACGAATACAACGAATACACATTACAATACACGTTTCGTTTTAACGGAAAATCGAAACCCAAATCAAGCTAACACCTCCGATTTGTACCAAATTACCACCAAAATGCAAACAAAACATGATACTTACGTGATTTGGTTTAAAGTGATATTGTTCTTAGCTTGATTCTTGTAACCAATACCTCCCTTGCGGTTTTCCGGCGAGATTTATATATTCCGGCGATATTCTTAGGGTAATGTGTTTTGGTTTGGTGGAAATGAAAAATAAAAGAGAAGTAATGTGTATAAAGGGGTAGGGGAAGTTAAAAGGATAAAAGTGTGTTAAAAGGATTAAAGTGTGTTAGTAATTTATAAAACATGTGGGACGAAAGTGTATAGATTTTAAAAGTTATTAAAATAAATGATGTCTTTAGTGATTTCGTGGTGGTATTGAAGTAAATGAAAAACATGGGTTGCCCATAGTAAAAGTGTGGTTTTGATAAAAACCGCCTAAATTTAATTCACGCGATTTGTGGAGGTAATTAATTTTTGTTTATTTACTTTTCGGTATAAACCGAATCCTTCTTAAAAACTTGAACAGAAGACGGATGTACATTAAAATCTACAAAACACAAAATATAATATTTCGATTTTCGGAAAATGAAAGACATGTCATTTTGCGAAAACGAAATATTATATTCTTTACTTATTTCGTGGATTTAAGCATTTTTCGTGTGTGTCTGTATATATATATATATATATATATTGAGTTAAAATTTCACGAGACCTTAAATTCATAGATTTTAGGAGGCTCGAGGCCATGGCCCCTTTGGCCCACCCCGATGGGCGCCCCTGCTAATAACTTAAATATAGTTTGTGAGTGGCACCACAAAGGGCCTGAACATAGAAAACAAATATGCGCTTCATAAATTTCATAACTATTGAAACAATTTTTCACAAGTAATTGCCAAATGATAGCCAAGCATAAGCGTCTGATAGGATTGATCGCAACCAATTCATAAGAAATTCGTACCCCTCATGAAACAAATTGAAATCGTTAATGAAAGGAAGGGATTTTTTTTTTTTTTTTTCCAACAATACAAAACATAAGAAAGAGTCGATTTCGACTGAAAAGTCTACATAATTTATGCATTCTTTTAAGGCAATTTCATCAAACTAAATGTTCAAAATTTCAATTGCACATTGAAGAATGAAACGAAGAAACACGAAAATTGTACGATTAAATCCCCCCTCGGTCTGTTCCCTTCTTATTTTATACAATTTAATTCGATTTCTTTGAAATCATTACAAGGATTAACCCTAAATTGAAAATTAAACCCTAAATTCACAACAAAACCTCAAATTTACAGCTGCACTTTAAATAGTTTCATAAACGCAAGATTAACTCTAAATTTCCAATGTGGAAATCAGTTAACAAAACATACTTCTTCCACAGCTGTTGTTGTATCTCGGTTGAAATTTAAAGGGCTGTGAAAAAAAAAAAAAAAAAAAAAATTAACGGCTCAGATTAGCTTTGTACACGTGTCAGTGGGAGAAAAACCTTACAGCTTGGATCAACAGACGACCCGATTCCTCCCTTTCTAGCATTACACGAGCCAAGAACAAGAATTAACAACAACATAATTACTGTCCATACTTACCTCATCAATATTGATCATCCAATCATCGCTATGTACATATAATTTGTATACCTTATTACCTTCAGATCCCCACGCTGCTACCATGCTCCTTGGGTGCGGCCAAACTGCCGTTGATTACTACTCCCTTAGTTTCTAATTAATTGTCGTAGTTGCCAAAAATACACATATTAAGGAGAGTATAACACCCTTGAATATAATTAATGTAATGTTGTTTTCAATCTCCCACCCCTTAATAAATATGGATAGATGTAGAAAAATATATGAAACAATGCTTTGGAAATGTACGTAGTTACGACAGATAAAAAAGAATTTTTAGTTTTAGCAACTGCGACAGTTAAATAGGAACGGAGAGAGTATTTTTTTATTTATATAGTATTATACAACACAATATAACATCCTTTATATAATAATTGTAAAATCTTTCTCCAGAAATAGTTTAATGACTTGTATCAGTCAATTAATTAATCAGGGGTTCATCTTCTCCTTAGTTTCTTCTTTTAGCAAACCGTTAAGAATTGACAAGGCCACTGAAAATCTTACAAGACCCTCAGTTGCAAGAGTGCAAGTTTAATTTGATTTACTCGAAATACTGCCATCTCGGGTATGGATCCGAAATGAAAATGAGAGTGGTTTTTGGCAACCTGTAGAAATTGAAGAGCGTTTACCTCCATACTGTAATTTTTTTTGGAATATAAGACATGAAGAAGATTTTTGCACAGTTAAACATCCTGAGCTTAAGCACACTTATACACACACACGTCATACACACTTTCACAAAGAATTCAGGCCTAAAACAAAAGCCTTTGCTGAAGAATAAGAGCAGGCAAATGCCTCATCCCAAAAGGTTCATGATGGATCAACTCCAGCATCAATGTTTAGTGATTTACAAATACCAATTCATGAGGAAGCATATGAAAAGGTGAATATAAATGGTGATGAAAATGAGCAGGTTGTTTGGAGGGAAGTTGCCCCTGTTCTTGATGTACAACAGGTTTTGGTCCCAGAACAGGGGGTTACAGAGAGGTATGATGAGTTTGTTAGTACGGAATTGCCAAAAATTGATGAAATCTTTGAGGTAAAACTAGAATAAATGCAAAAAGGTGCTGAAATGTGTGATAAAAAATCTTTAGAAGCCTCAATCATAGATGGGAGTACTCAAAATTCTGATGCTGCAGCAAGCAAAGGCCAGGCAGCAATTGGAAATGTAATGCTGCCAGCAACATCTGGAAAGCAGACTGATATGGCTGCCCCGTCCCCTGAACAGCAGCAGCAAACTCAGTCTCTCAGACATGTGCATGCCCAAGCAGGGGAAGTCAATAAATAATTGGTCTCGGCTGCTCACTCTTCAGACAAAAGAATTAAGACTTCAAAAGCATTATTCACAAGAAATTCATTTGCAATGCTTGCTAATTTGGAAGCCGAGTCCCGATATATGAGTTTAGATAGTCAAGATTCAATCCAAGCTGAGCTCCAATATATGAGTTTAGACCCAAAAGTTCAGCTGGGTAAGTACATTTCGGATGAGGTATTTGAAGAGAAGTTTATTCCGGCTAAGAAGATTACCCGAACTCGGAAGCAAAAGAAAATCTTTGAACTTTAGTTTTGTTTTTTTTCTTCTTCCAAAAAGCTAGAAACTCGGCTTTGTGAGCTTAAATGCTTCTATGAAATAAAATCCTTTTATATTAAAAAAAAAAGAGGCAAGATGCTAAAATCCACTTATTATTACATAATAAAGAAATACGACACAAATTGGAAAAAGGTTCAAAAAGTACAAAATAATATGAACGGGACAAAAATACCCATGTATACATCAACAACAAAAGGAAAAAACACGTTCTAGCCAGTGGCGCATCCAGAAATTATATTCAGCGGGGTTCGTAAATATTTTACAAAGTAAATAATTTTTTTACAGGGTCCGAAACATTTTTCTATAGAAAAAATATAGTGTATATTTATTTTTAACGGGGTCTGTGTACCCCATTTAGTTCTACATTCCAGTAAATGCGAACAACATAGTTCATTTAGTCATTTAGTCGACGTCGCTCTCTCTCTTTTTTTTTTTTTTTTCTTTATAGAAAAAAACACGTTCAGAATCAAAAAGGAAAAAATTGAATATACTTTTCTCTCCTACTAAGTTTTTTAAAAGTTACCAACAAGGTTCGAGCCCCACTAGGGACAAAAATAGGGTGCGTGTGAGTAAAAACCTTTCGTTTCTATAAAACAAATAGTCGTAACTTTTGATTCACACTTTCGATCATTAATTTTTTTTCCACCATAACTCGTATGTTTTGTCCTCTTTATTTTGATATCTGATACGATACTCTTTCGACGTAATTTTTTAAATCCGAAAAAACATTTGCATCAACTGCGATTGTCACATCATTTGCAGTAATACAAGCACAATAACACCCTCACAGTCACACAAATAGTCGTAATTTTTTATTCAGGCCTTTGATCATTAATTTTTTTCGGTCATAATTAATATTTTTTCGTCCTCTTTATTTTGATATCTCACATAATACTCTTTCGACATACCTTTTGAAATCCGAAAAAACATTTGCATCAACTGCGATTGTCACATCGCTTGCAGTAGTACAAGCACAATAACATCCTCATAGTCACACATTCATTGTAACACATTTTATTAACAATACACAGTGACGTTAACACCTTACGAATATAGTAACACGTGTGACTCATAGTGACACCCTCACATTGACTCACACATTTTATTAACAATACATAGTGACAGTAACACCTTAAGTATAAAGTAACACCCGTGACTCACGGTGACACCTTCACAATGACTCACAGTGACCCACGGTAACACCTTTACTAGCAATACATAATGACATTAACATATTACGTATACACTAACACCCTCACAGTAACACTTTTTATTAATGATACACGGTCACAGTAACACATTTTATTATAATAATACATAGTGACAGTTACACCTTATGTATACTGTAACACCCTCACAGTTACATCTTTTATTAACAATACACGGTAACACCTTCACAGTGACAGTAATACCTTACGTATACAGTAAAACCCTCACGTATTATTAATAATATACAGTGATAGTAACACCTTATGTATATAGTAACACTCTCATAGTAACATATTTTATTAACAATACACAGTAACACCCTCATATAGACACATTATGGATTCTGTGACTCTTTGTAGTAACACCTTATTATTTTCCAGTAACACCATATTCTCATAGTAACACATTTCCTTAACAATACACAGTAACACCTTATTCTCACAGTAACACCTCACAGTAACACATTTCATTATCAATACACAGTAGCACCCTCAATTTCTCACAATAACACCCTCAATCCACACAATAACACCCCCAAAAACTTATGTATTTTACAGTTACACCTTCAGCCACAGTGACACCCCAAAAAACTAGTGTCCTCACAATGACACTCTTAATCATCACAGTAACACCCCAAAAACTTGTATCCTCAGAGAAACACCCTTAATCCTAATTAGCACATATGATATCCATTCGACGAAATTTTAAAGTCCGAAATCAAGTACGTGTTGCAACAAGGACAAAGATGAAATCAAATCACATACGTTGATGAATGTCAATTAAAGAAACAAGCTAAACATATTTACAACAAAGGGTGATTGAGGAACAAACTAATACGGCAATGCAAATTTTAGAGGCCAAATCAAACCACAATCCATCAAATTAACTTTCTTTTGCAGTCTTTAAATGATTGTAGCACCATTCCTCAATATCACTCATAAGAAAAGTTTTAACAAAGAAATTACACAAGTCAAAACAGTAAAAACATCAGTGTTTGTCGTCATAAATGTAACTCTTATAATCATTTTTGAAAATCATCTCATTCCAGACCAGCAGGATCCACACACTGCAAAACGAAAGCAAAAATATGAAACAAAATAATTGATTTCTTATCTGAATATCAAGAGACCTTCCTCGAGTCTCATAGAAATAATTGTTCAATAAACTGTCCAATCAACATCTAATAATGCAGTAGACACATTGTATGTGCCATTTTAGCAAAAAATCATTCATGGTCGTGCAGTTGGGGAATTGGAAGAAGACGACGGCGAACTGATAGGATGATGGTGCTAACCCTAACCCCTTGAATTAAATTCACTCTCCTATCTTCTCTACAGACACCGGGATCGAGAATGAAATACTCCAGATATGATTCACGAAGCATTACTCGAGGGAAAAACCCTTTTCTTTGCGAGTTTCTCTATTATCAGTTGAGAAATTATAATGTAGGAGCGAAGTAGTTTAGTTAAATTATTTTTTGTCCTCATTGCAACTATATAATCAACAGATGATTGGAAACTAATAAATGTTAATAACGTGGATTTAAAGCAATTTTTCTCTTATATTTTAGGAGACATAATGATAAGTTCCAACATTATCTATAATAGATATATCCCGGGCCTTTATTTAGCGACATTATAACTCAAACCGAAAATTATATTGGTAAATTATTGAACCGATAAAGTACTACTTTTTAAAAAACAAAAATGCACTTATTACAATATGGGTCGTTATAAATATATCTAAAACTTTATTTTATAACTTTTGGTCGAAACCGGATATTTTATTAGATAAAAACTATACATAATGTACACTCTAGTAGTATTTCTGAAAATTACATGTCAAAAGCTGAAAAATTTTACATCCAAACTACTCTAATTTCGCGGGCTTTAAGAATTGCCTCAGAAATGAAGATCCTCCTCGGGAGCCGTTGGGTGTTGGTCCCATGCACTACTTGATTCCTCCAATACCATATACTTTGAATGAGTTCACGAAAGAGGAACCTCCAAAATTCAATGTTGTCGTGTTTATACATGTTCACGCTTAAGCTACTCGTGAGCCATAAAGAGGTGTCCGAGGCCGAGGTCAAGTGAGGCCATTGATCTATGTTGGTGAACCACGGTTTCCCACATTGATTTGATCTAGTTGCAATCTCGAAACGCGTGCAAAGAAGTTTCCATAACCATACAGCATAAAGAGCATGTACCATCCTCAGTGATGTGTCTTGAGTGAAGAAGAAATGCCGTTGGAAGGATATTTTGAAAAATATGCCAAATGGGGAGGTTACCCCGAAGTGGCCTTTTGATAGACCACAATTGCTTCCGAAATTTTGAAGAATTTTGTGGAAGGGTATTGGTTGAAATGGTAATTCAAAATGAACTAGTTGACTCCAAAATGAGGAGGTTACCCCGAACTTTGTTTTATAACTTCCCTCCGCTGTAAGTTATTGGTTGAAATGGTAATTCAACATAAACTAGCTAGTTGGCTCCCTCAAAAAAATAAAAAATAAAAACATGAACTAGTTGGCCGATACGTGGAATCCCACGCGGCAGATTTGCAAGGAATGGCGTCATGGGTGCTGACATTCACCCAATCACGTACGTAGTTTGGAAAAAAAACCAAAGACGTTTGTCCGAAGTTACAACTTTATCGTACTTAAGTCATTGTGGGTATTATTACGTTTTGGAACAACTCTGTTTTAATGATTAAATAATTATGATCGAGGGTTAGAATAAAAAACGTTAGGAGAGTTGGCATCTTAAGCACAGACACACGTCCTAATAATAATGCAACTGTTTATACGTTGGCTAAATATTTCAAGTTTTTAACATTATTATACATGAAACTAAAAAATTACATTTGGATATTTTAGTTTTTTCGGTTATTGAATTTGTTTAATTGTTAGTGATTAGAATTATGGTTTTTAATTTTTTCTTTTCGAGATGAATAAAACAAAATAATTAAAAACCTTGGGTCATATATATATTTCCACATTTTAAGGTGATGATTACGGTAAAAGTTAAACGAATCCCATCCAAAACTTAGTTAAAGTACATAAGTTGTCGATGTCGAATGTGTATAAAAATAGTGTTAGTATTACAACTGGTGCATGAACCTGGTTCATAAAAGTGTCCAAGTACGAAAAAAGAGTTTGGCAGCACTAGAAGAGCATCTTTTATAACTTTTAGTTTCAAATTATTACCCAACAGCGAGAGGTTTCAATTATATGATCGATAATAAGCAGGATAATCATGGTTATCCCAATGCAATGTTGAAAACAAGTGTAAATCATCTCCAATTTAAGGAGAACTATTCAATTTTTAATGAATAATGATTATGCCACAATATTTGTCTACAATATCATTGATTATGATGTGGACATATTAATTCAAATAGATCCAAAAAAGTCAATTGTAAAAAATGTTGTTGTGGATAATTATTGCGGCATAATCATTGTTCATTTTTAATTTCCTTTTTGGATAGCTTACAGTGACGAGGTCGGGTTTGTTTGAGAAAATGGAGAAAATTTATGATGCATAAGTTATTATTAGAATGGTTCTACCACATGGAAAGATGAGAGGCATCCAACTCATCCTTTTTCACACAATAGAGATGTGTAGATGCAGTGGCGGATCCAGAATATTATTCAGCAGTAAATTAAATTTTTCACGGGGTCCGAAATATTTTTCTACACATAAAATGTAGAGTTTTCTTATATTTACGGGGTCCGCGGACCCCCTTTAGCAAATGGTTGATCCGCCTATGTGTAGGTGTGAGGTGTATGTTTCACATCAATCCAATTGATATAACTCCCCAATAATTGTTGTACAATAACCCTTCTCGAGTTGATGAACCAACAACCTTCGGTTGGTTTGTTGAACGGTGGGTGATTCGTCAACTTTAATGTTATTTATTTTAGAGAATTCTACTATGAATTCATTATTCCGAAAACCCGAGTAAATTTTCGGATTCGGACCGTTCGGCTATTACCCAAGAATAATACTACATATGTCCCAAAATGTAAGTTCGGTTGGGTTTTTTTCACACAGATCAAGAAAGTTGGTTAAATTAGTTATGTGTCATTAATTTTGATGAAACAGACTAAAATTACCTTTGAATGTTATTAATGCAAAATAGTGAAAAGTTCGTGGGTATATAATAAACGAGGGGTAAAAGGAGAAAAAATGTAATAAATACTTCATTAGTTATCTAAATTGAATTACAATATGGGACAAAACCAAAAATTTAAATGAAATTATATTTTGAGACGAATATAGTATAAAATTTATCGTATCACGAAGACTCGTGTGGTGTGCTTTAAACATTAACGCAGAAAACTAATATTATATGAAGATAAAAAAAAATATTGACACGTACCTCGGAATCATTGAACTTTTTATTACATTGTTACAAAAGCATTTATTACAGTAATCGGGATGTAAACATAATTAACGTAGGTATGTCCCGAATTTATACACGTGGTACTTAACTGGCTTTGGACAGAATGACAAGGGTCGTCTTAGTTAATGGGCCGACTGGGGTCCACCTCAATATTGTGCTTTATGTATCAGATGACTTTGGCGAAGCTTGTATCCTATCAATGCAAGTCGTCCTATGTCCGACGTGGCGAAGGTCATCCTCGGTCTTCTATTATAAGTTTGGCGTAAGACGTTCACAGCCTTATACTGCCGGCATGGTGTAGGCTCACTTCGGCCCATTATATACAGCTTGGTACAAGTCTTCATCGACCTCAAACAACAGTTACATTGCGATTTCGATCATTTTTTCGGTGAGGTCCTCATCTGCATAGCAGTTATATTACGTTTCCGGCAAAGGAAAACCACCCCTCTCTAGTTCTCCGACGAGAAGATCCCAATCTTACGGCGGTCTACGGCGCCTTCTTCAACATATTTTGCGGACATCCAATGGTATCTCCTCAAACCCCGTAGATGTCTTGTTACAATATATGAGTTGAAGGAAGTTTGTTGAGTGCAAGTTAGCTGAACAACAAAAGACACAGCACCCTGCTAAGTTAGTCAGCAATGTAGAAAACGGTTATTCAGTTAGAATTAGTTAGTTTCCGTTGTAACCGTTTATAACTTACGCAACTATTTCAGAGGTGTATGAAGCTATAAATACCCATGAACAACAACATTATAACTTAACTTGTTGGTTTTACTTCAATAATAATCATTCCGCGTTTTATTTACATTTTGTTTGTATTTTTAATAACTTCAATATGGTATCAAAGTAGAAATTTGAGAATTTCTGAATGCTTTCATGTGTTTTCTCTAGTTATCGAAGAATCTTGAGAGAATTCTTCTTCTTTTCTGTTTTTCCCAGTTTTTTTGATTGTAAACAGTGATCAATTTCTAAGTTTTTTTGATCATTTATTGATCGTTTTTCACTCTGTTATTGATCTTTGATGAATTCTAAAGTTCTTTATGGCCATGGCAGCTAAGTAACAAGAATTATGCCCCTCTAGTCCATTCTATGTACATCCTAATGAGAATCCGTCTTTGGTACTTGTTCATCCATTGATGAATGGCAACAATTATAACCTATGGAAATGTCCATGGAAATGGTATTGTTCACCAAGAACAAATTGGCTTCGTAGACGGCACAACCAATAAGCCAGAAGCAGATTCAGCAGATTTCCATGCATGGAGACAGTGTGACACAATGGTGAGGTCATGTATCTTGAATTCTGTTGAGAACACCATTGCCCAGAGTTTGATGTATTTCAAGAGTGCACATGCAGTTTGGAAAAATCTTGCTGCTAGATTTTCTAGTATGGATGCCTTAAGGCTTTCAGATCTTATTGAAGAGATGCATCTGTTGAATCAAGGCACAGATTCTGTCAATCAGTATTTCACAAAATTAATGGTTCTGTGGGAAATGATCAACACCATCAGGCCTATGCCAGTTTATTCCTGTGATCCTCAATGTCACTGCAATGCGATTAGCACTCTGATGGATCATATGGAGGATGAACATGTAATGAATTTCCTTAAAGGGATGAATTTGAGCGAATGGTTTCACAGGCAATGCTTATGGTACTATTTGCAGAGATCCATGATGCCTTTTCCATCGCCATTAAGTTTGAGAGACACAAATTATATGTGACTAACAAGGCCAAGAATCAAGATTCTATGATTCTCTTGTCTCAAAAGAATGGACAGGGGAAATATCAAACAGTCAACAGACAAATATCTGTGTCTGCTGCAAATTCTAGACCTATGAATACCAAAAAGGTACAATGTAGTTTTTATGGGTTCAATGGTCACACTGAAGAGACTTGTTACAAGAAACATGGCTATCATCATGGTTTCAAGTCAAAGAGGGCTAATTTGGTAGAAGAGGAAGAGTCAGCAGAAAAAGATCAGACCCATAATAGGTCTTCTAGACAGGGTTTCCTAATCTTACTGCGCAACAGCTTGACAAGTTGATGGCTCTGCTGAGTTCTAAACCTCTTAGACATGCAGGATTTGCTGTTGGGCAGCCTGCTAAGACTGTTACTCATTATTCACCTGCTACAGGGATAGGTGATCTGAATTTATTAAGATCCTTTCAATGAATCTTGGACTCTAGTGCCACAGATCACATTGTAAGATCATTAGATATGTTAAGTAATCCCAAACCTTCATCTGGTATAAAAATGAGATTACATAATGGAAATAATGTTTCTGTTACACATATAGGACAAGTAAGGGTCAACCCCCAGCCGGTCCTACATGATGTATTTTGTATTTCTGGTTTTAAATACAATCTTTTATCTTTGCATTCCTTTATTAATCCTACAAAAGGTGCAGCTATTTTTTCTGCTAATAAGTGCGTGTTGCAAGACAAGAACAAGAAAGTGATTGGTTCAGCTGAGTTACACAGAGGACTATATGTCATGGATCAGCCAATCAGAATTTCTGATGTTAATGTTGTAGAAAATAGCACTCTTTCTGATAGACTAGATGATGCCCTTTTATAGCATTACAGACTAGGACACTTGCTAGATAAGAGACTACAAGTTATTAGTTCATAGTCTGCTGATGTCAAATTTTGTGCTCATGATCTTTGTTATGTATGCCCTATGGTAAAATTAAAGAAAAATCCATTTCCATTAAGTACTACTGATGTGAATGCTTGTTTTTTATCTTGTTCATATGGATATTTGGTGTCTTTTGAAACAACATATTGTGAATGCATAGCAATATTTTCTTACTGTTGTAGATGACTTTTTTAGATTTACTTGGGTTTTTTCATGAGGCACAAATCTGAAGCTTCTGATCTTGTTATATCATAGGTTAAATTTGTTTTTACTCAGTTTCGGAAAATTATTAAAGTAGATCTGAAAATGGAGCTGAGTATCAATTTACAAATTTTTATGCTCATCAGGGCATCATACATCAGCATTCATGTGTCAGCACACCTGAGCAGAATGGTATTGTTGAAAGGAAACATCACTGTTTGCTAAATGTTGCCAGGGCCTAAGGTTCTAGAGTAATTTACCCATTGAGTATTGGGGTTTTTGCCTTTTACATGCTGTAAAATTGATTAATGCCACGCATACACCACTGCTGAAGGAAAGCACTCCACATGGGGTGCTTTATGGAACCAAACCAGACTATTCTGTGTTTTGGATGCTTAGTATTTTCTTGCACACTTCAGCAATGCAAGACAAAATTTGATTCCAGGTGTAGGACTTGTGTCTACCATGCAAACTCAAACACCTCCAAGGGTTCCATTCTTTTGGACATCACCAACAAAGATATCTTTGTTGCTAGAAATAGTCAATTCCATGAGACTTATTTTCCTCTATTTCAACATGTTCTAGGTAAAACTAGACATATTACTGATATGCCAGTACCAATACCAGTCATGGACAATTTTGATGATCTACTGAATGAGTCAGCAGACCAACCAGACACAGGGTCAGCTGCAGCTGAGGCTTTCAATGAAGGACATGTTCCAGTTAGCCAAGCACCTGCACCTACCCAATTGAGAAGATCCACAAGGACAAGGAAATCACCAACCTTTTATCAAGGCAGTGCTAATACAGTTCAGCAAACCCCACAACTGCTGAGTGAGGTAATGAATTTGGAAAAACTTTCAGCAAAATATGCCAGATTCATTAATGCTATTGATGTTATTAAAGAACCTAAGACATACAATCAACCTATTAAGCATGATGAATGGATAGAAGCAATGCAAAAGGAGATTGAAGCTCTACAGAACACTCATACCTGGGAAGTAGTTGATTTGCCTCCAGGAAAGAAGCCTACCGGTGCAAATGGGTGTATAAAATCAAGTAAAATAGGTTCAGTGGAAAGATACATAGCTGGATTAATGGAAAAAGGATATACTCAGACATATGGGTTTGAATATCAAAAAACCTTTTCTCATGTTGTCAAGATCACCACAGTCGGGGCTTTGCTTGCAGCAGCAACAACTAATAATTGGCATCTCCATCAGATGGATGTCAACACTGGTTTCTTACATGGAGATCTACATGAAGATGTGCATATACAGCTGCCCACATGATTTTCAGCAACCAAACCAAATCAAGTGTGCAGACTAACAAAATCCTTGTATGACCTAAAGCAAGCCAGCAGACAGTGGAATTACAAGTTGACCGAATCATTTGAAGCACAAGGATTTGTTCAGTCCAAAAATGACCATAGTGTATTCACCAAAGGATCAAGACAGTCTTTTATTGCTCTATTGGCATATGTAGATGATATAATAGCAGCAAGTCCTAATGAGCAATTGATTCAGCAAGTCAATGATGCACTACATCAGCAGTTCACTATTAATGACCTTGGAAAATTGAGATATTTTCTAGGAATTGATGCTTCTATAACTCTTGAAGGCATATCCATTTCTGAAAGGAAATATACACTAAGTCTCCTAGACGAATGTGAGTTTTACGTGAAAAACTTTTTCTTATCTACATTATCGAATTCTGGTGGTAGGTATCTTCCTCTAAATAATTCATAATATTAGCAAACCAAGGGTATACCTTGCCTACTCTTGATGTATGTTGTCGGGACTGAGATTCAACTCGAGCTACCGATGAGATGACAAAAAGTTGTTCGTCAGGAAAGCTTTCCCTAATCTCAGTCGGTTGCTCTTCTTCCAGCAAAGTTAACCTCGACAGGTGGTCACCCACCTGGTTCTCATATCCCTTTTTATCTTTAATCTCAACATCAAACTCTTGTAAGAGTATAATCCATCTTAACAGTCTCGGCTTGGAGTCTTGCTTGGTTAGAAGTTATTTCAAAGCTGCATGGTCAGTGAATACAGTGACTTTTGATCCTATTAAGTAAGGTCGAAACTTGTCAAATGCAAATATGACAGCTAAGAGTTCCTTCTCCATAGTCGCGTAATTCCTCTAGGCACTGTTAAGGGTACGACTGGCGTAATAGATAGGCTTAATGATTTTATCCTCCCTTTGTCCCAGGGCTGCTCCGACTGCCGTGTCGCTTGCATCGCACATAAGCTCAAAAGGTTTGTTCCAATCTGGGGCTACCAGAATTGGGGCGGTTATAAGCATTCCCTTCAATGTGTTGAATGCTTTCTTGCACTCTTCTCCAAATACGAAAGGTATATCCTTTGCAAGTAATTCCGTTAAAGGTTTAGAAACTTTAGAGAAGTATTTAATAAACCTCCTATAAAATCCTGCGTGGCCAAGAAAGGCTCACAATGTCTTCAAGTTCGTTGGAGGGGGTAACTTCTCTATCACCTCTATCTTTGCTCTGTCAACCTCCATTCCTTTCTTTGAAATCCTATGACCCAACACTATTCCTTCTGTAACCATGAAATGACATTTTTCCCAGTTAAATACAAGGTTGGTTGATGGGAGTCAACTTTACGTGACTCCGGTGCATTGTTTATCCCCGTTTACCACATTTTCAAAGACATTTATGGGTGATTTAGACCGTTTTCGGGGTGTTATCGTGAGCTCATGGCACGGGGCGTGAATCCATCACTTTGATGGATTATTGCCCCTTTTTGTTGATATTAACCCCATTCCCGAGCACTTTTACCCTCCGGAATTGTTTGGATGTTGTTGGTCATGTATGATGTTATAGGGTATCAGTGTCTCAAGGACCCGGAAGGCGATGATTTATGGTAAAAAGCATAACCGAGGCAAGAGAAGCGATCAAAGGAGGAAAAGTTGAAGATTTGGGGTAACAGGGGTTCAAACGCACGTTTGAACCCCCCAAACGTGCGTTCAAAGGGCCACAAGTTGATACAGAGTTCAAGCCTTCCAAATGCGCGTTTGAAACCACCCCAAACGTGCGTTCCAAATTCTCCAAACGCGCGTTTGACCATCCTAAACGCGCGTTCCAGATGAAGATAGTCAAGATCCTGCCCAGAAATGAAGCGAAACGCACGTTTGCACTAAGCCAAATGTGCGTTTGAAGATGTCAAACGCCAGTCTTAGCCTTCCAAACGTGCGTTTGAGGCCTTTTTCCTGCAGATTTTCTCCCACCTATAAATATCCCCCTTAGACTATTTCTTGAGGATAACTATTCTCTTGGAAAACTCTACCCATTTCTTAGCTCGATTTTTGTAATAGCTTAGAATACTTTCTCTTAGCTTACATCAACACTATTTTAGCTTAATCTTTTCATTTCTTAGCTTAGATTTCTTTTCCAAACACTAAGGACCACCTTTTAATTAGTTTTCTATTTTGTACTTTTTGGATCTAATCTCGAATTTCTGCAAATTAATGGTAAATTTCTTCTTCCTTTTACTTGTTATGTCTTTAATTTACAGTTTCCTATGTGTTTTAACTAGTATAATGAGTAGCTAATCCCTTTTCATAGTCGAATCATGTGAAATTTAGTGAAATCACCCTTTGGGTGATGAAATTGGGAGTGGGCAGTGCTTTTTATTGGTGTTTCTTGCATGTTTCACGTCTTAGAACTTGTTATAACGGATTTGGGCTAGATTGATCACCTAGGTCAAAATCACACACATCAATCTTGAAAGTTGTTCAGATAGAGGGATGTGGGAAAAGGGGTTCTAAGATCACGGCGTAGACTCGGCTTAGTTGTTTAGCCCGAGCCCAAAGTGAGGTTACTCGTTTAAACGTTTAAGCGGCTCTAGTGTATAACATGTCTTGTTAGTGAATCTCCTTTAGGGAAGGGTAGTTAACTTGGCATAAGGTGTTAAGAGAGAGTTGTTCTGACCCTAGCACCGGGATTAGGAGTTTGCACCCGTGAAATTGAATGCAAGAGTTCGTTTTTTAGAATGCACACTCCCGGTTTTGTCTACCCTTGGGGTTGAAATTAGCTATTTTGATCATGGTTCGGCTATGTCCCTCAATCTATCTTTAAAACCTAGTAGTTTAATCTTCTTTCTTTCTTATCTTTAAACTCGTTAGTAGGAATCATTTTAGTGTCGTTGTAGTAAACAAATACTTTTAAAAAAAATTGATTACCTAGACTAAGTTCTACGTTCACTTCGGTACTTGCAAACACTTTTCCTTTGGGTTCGACCTCGTACTCCTGTAGCTATTCTAGAAATCGACCCGGTACACTGCCGGTTAGAGAGTTAGTTTGCCCACGGTTTCGAGTCTTTATAAATTGTTTTGTTGGGGTAAATTTTAGCTCGATCAAAATGGCGCCGTTGCCGGGGAATTGTGTGCTATTTGTGATATCTTGCAAGTGAACCGAAGGCTTGGGCCTAGGTATTATTTTATTGTTTTCTTGTTGTTTGCTTTTTGTAGTGCATGACCCGGAGATCTCAAACACCACTCGAACCATACATAGACGGAATTGAGGCTTACGCCAGGCGTAGAAATAGTCAAAGAAGAAGAGGTCATCAAGTAGAGGAATCGATTCCGGCCTTTGAAGAAAGTAGTTTGGGTGAGTTGGAAGAAGGATCCGATATGGCACAGAATGATGGACAAGGATTATAAGGAAATTTGGGGAACAATAATGGAGTCCCGAATCAAAACCCGCCCCTTGTCAACAATAATGCACAAGGAGGTGGGAATGGACAAGGAAATAATGTTGTGAATGCGAATGAGCCTATACAACAAAATGCTCAACAGGAGGCCCAAAGGAATCAAATGGATCCCATTGTTATGCAACAGTTCAATGCATGGATGTTGAATCAATTTCAACAAAACCAAAATCAAGCTCACAATCAAGGTGCAAATCAACAAGAGCAAAATCAAGGTGGATTGACTTGTAGAGACTTTGTGTTAGCTCTCACGGAAACCATGGGGCATAGTCCAATTCGAATGCCACCGGTGGCCGCAAACAATTTGGAATTAAATAGAAACATCATACATTTGTTGGGAGACAACGCTATATTCAAGGGAACCGCTTTAGAAAATCCTCACTTGTTCATTGATCACTTTCTCCAAATAGTGAACTCAACGAAGATCAATGGAGTAAGTGATGAGGCGCTCAAACTTATGCTTTTCCCGTTCGCCTTGAAAGAACAAGCTAAGCGGTGGTATGATTCGTTGCCCAATGATTCTTTGCACACGTGGGAGGAAGTGATTAAGACTTTTCTACTCAAGTATTATTCCCTATCGAAGACCATGGATATGAAAGAGGGTATTATGTCGTTCAATGCTTATGAAGGAGAAGAGCTACATGAGTCATGGGATCGGTTTAAGGCTTTATTGAGAGAGTGCCCGGGGCACGGATTGAGATCTTACGAGGTAGTTCATGCTTTCTTCCGGGGTTTGGATCAAGTGCATCAAAGTACTTTGCATGCATCGTGCAATGGAGATATTATTAGTATAGTACCCGAAGTGGCTATGAACCAAATTGAGAAGATTTCCGAGACCTCGAGGCAATACATATCGTCAAGTAGAAAGGGGACAAGAAGTAAGAAGCCCGGTTTGGTTGAAGTGAAAGAAGTAGAGACAAATGATCAATATCATGCTCAAGTACAAGCGATGGAACAAAAATTGGGGAGATTGCAAAAGGAGAATGAGAGTGCTAAGCTTTGCCAAATTTGTAGTGGATCACACTCGGCAAAGGACTGTAGGATGATGACTAAAGCTCAAAATATGGCTTATCCTCAATCCTCAACTCAAGGGCAACCTAGCACTCTATCTCAAGAGAATATGAATGAGCTGGCAAAGCGGATGATGAGTATTTGTTCGATGGAGCAATGGAATGCGGGGCCTCAATATCAAAATCAATTGCAAAGCGCCTATCAAGGCCAATATATGGGAGATCAACCAAGTGGGCCACCGTATGAAGAGTCTCAGGATATAAACTTTGTGGGACAAGGTCAAAGAGGAAATTATAGAAATCAAGGTGATGGTTCTTGGAGGAATAACAACAATCAAGG
The DNA here is from genome assembly GCA_024500145.1 of Gentiana dahurica var. dahurica. Classification (NCBI taxonomy): domain Eukaryota; kingdom Viridiplantae; phylum Streptophyta; class Magnoliopsida; order Gentianales; family Gentianaceae; genus Gentiana; species Gentiana dahurica. Next base: position 90,503,824 of record CM044900.1, read on the forward strand.
TTGGAACCGAAATCAAAACCAAGGCCAAAACCATGGTTATAGACAAGGCCAAAATCAAGGCCAATCTACTCAAGGGCAATTCTATCAACCTCCACACCAAAGGCAACAACAAGGAGGGTACAAGCAACAAGGTTCTAGTACTTATCAAAACCCTCCACCTTTGGCTCATATACCTCAAAAGAGTGCAACCGATGTCATGTTGGATCAAATGAACAAAAACTTTGCGGAGATAAAGAAGGACTTGGTTGAGATGAACTACAAACATGGGTCTGCCATAAAAAATCTTGAAACTCAATTTGGTCAAGTGGTGGAACATGTTCAGTTGAAAGGCGGCTTACCGAGTAACACCGAGAAGAATCCAAGAAATGTAAGCGCAATTTTAACTCGAAGTGGTAAAGTGTTGAGGACAAACGGTGAAAAGAAAGTCCTATGGGAGGACAAAGCTAGAAAAGCTCCTATTGTGACCGAAGAGAGAGCCATGGATGGTGATATTGATGGGATTAAAGAGGATGAAGATCATGAAGAATATGTCAAGAAGAAGGAAGTTGAGAAGAAAGAAGCGCAAGCTAGGGCAGATTATGTGGTTTTTGATGTGAAAGAGGAGGAACCAACTAGAAGAGAAGGGAAAGAGCCAATGAAAGAGCCGTCTTCCCCACGCACCAAAGGTAAGAAAGGTATGATCCCTCCTCCTTCTAAAGATTTTGATTTGAGCACTCTACCTTATCCCCCTAAGAATCATAGACAAAGTTGCTTGAATAAAGCACAAACTCGATTTATTGAGATTTTACGAAAAATTGACTTGAACATTCCTTTTCTTGAAGCACTATCAAACATGCCCTCTTATTGCAAGTTTTTAAAAGGTTTGCTAACTAACAAAAGTAAAATGCAAGAGGTTGTTTGTTTGAATGAAGAGTGCTCCGCTATTTTTGATGCTAAATCTAGAATTCCCCTGAAGGTTAGAGACAAGGGTAGTTTCACTATTCCGGTTACTATTGGTACGACTCATTTTCCTAGTGTCTTATGTGATTTGGGAGCTAGCGTAAGCTTAATGCCCCGTGCTATTTATGAAAGCCTAGACTTAGGAGAGTTAGAGCCAACGGGGATGACCCTTCAAATGGCGGATAGGTCTATTAGGGAGCCTATGGGAGTGATAGAGGATGTCATTATTAAAGTGGATAAGTTTGCCTTCCCGGTAGATTTCGTGGTATTAGATATGGAGATGGACTCCAAAACACCCTTGTTGTTAGGACGTCCCTTCTTGAACACCGGGAGGACCTTGATAGATGTTGTGAGCGGTGAGATTATTTTGCGAGTTGGTGAGGAAAGAATCGCGGTCAATGTGTATAAGGCCATGAAACATCCTGAGGAAAGTACCGATGACTGTTTTTCTGTTGATGCTATATGTTCTTGCGTTTCAGAACATGTTGACATGCAGGAATATAAAGATAAGCCCGATGAATGCATGGCAAGAGTGAGCACGGAACTTGATGAAGAAGAAGAGTTGGAAGAGGAAGCAATAGAGCTAGAAGAGACGGCTTTCGTGGGTGAAAAATGGACCGAGAAGATTGATCTTGGTCTCGAAGGGGAACTAGAGAAGCCATCGATTGAGGACCCACCGAAAGACTTGAAAATGAAGCCGCTTCCACCTCATTTGAAGTATGTTTTTCTTGAAAATGATGATTTACTTCCATTGATTATTTCTGCTACACTAATGGCTTTGCAGGAAGAAGAGTTGGTGAAAATGCTTAAGAAGCATAAGCGTGCTTTTGGGTGGAAGATGTGTGACCTCAAGGGCATAAGTCCCACCATTTGTCAACATAAGATTATTCTAGAAGATGGAGCAAAGCCGGTGAGGCAACCTCAAAGAAGGCTCAATCCACACCTCCAAGAGGTTGTGAGGAAGGATGTGGTCACGATGCTAAAGCTTGGGATCATTTATGCCATCTCGGATAGCAAGTGGGTGAGCCCCACTCAAGTGGTACCAAAGAAGGGAGGTATGACCGTTGAAATCAATGACAAAGGTGAGGAGGTGCCTAAGCGTCTGGTAAGTGGTCATAGAATTTGTATTGATTATCGTAAATTGAATGACCAAACCCGTAAAGATCATTTCCCCCTCCCTTTTATTGATCAAATGTTCGAAAGATTGAGTGGTCATGCTTATTATTGTTTTCTTGATGGGTTTAGTGAGTATTACCAAATACATGTGGCCTTAGAGGACCAAGAAAAGACTACCTACACTTGTCCCTATGGTACCTTTGCCTTACGTAGAATGCCTTTTGGGTTGTGTAACACACCCGCGACATTCCAACGGTGAATGGTTGCCATATTTGCGGATATGATTGAAAAATTCTTAGAAGTCTTCATGGATGATTTCAGTGTATTTGGTGACTCCTTTGAGGAGTGTCTAGATAATCTAGAAAGAGTGTTGAGTAGATGTGAGGAAACGAATTTGGTGCTAAATTGGGAGAAGTGTCAATTGATGGTCACAGAAGGGATAGTCTTGGGGCATAAGATATATAGTAACGGTATAGAAGTAGACAAGGCTAAGGTAGAGGCGATTGCTAAGCTTCGTATGCCCACTAACCTAAAGACTCTTAGGGGTTTTCTAGGACATGTGGGGTTCTATCGTAGGTTCATTAAGGATTTCTCGAAAATAGCCCGTCCTCTTACCCTTCTTCTTGGAAAAGACGTCCCGTTTGATTTTGACCAAGCTTGAGTTGAGGCATTCTTGTTGCTCAAGCGATTGCTTGTTTCCGCTCCTATCTTAATTGCCCCAAAGTGGGATCAAGAATTTGAACTAATGTGTGATGCGAGTGACACCGCGGTTGGTGCGGTCCTCGGTCAAAAGATCGATTAAATTTTCAAGCCTATCGCTTATGCTAGTCACACCTTAAATCCGGCCCAACAAAACTACACCACCACTGAAAAAGAGCTTCTAGAGGTCGTCTTTGCGTTTGATAAGTTTCGGTCTCATCTCGTAGGTTCTCGTGTCGTTGTGCACACGGATCATGCCGCTTTGCGTTATCTCTTTGCCAAGCAAGATGCCAAGCCCCGCCTCTTGAGGTGGATTTTGCTCTTGCAAGAGTTTGATCTCGAAATCCGTGATAGAAAAGGGTGTGAGAACGTCGTAGCCGACCATTTGAGTCGTATGGAGCTTAGTGAGGAGTTGGTTAAGGCACAAAGGGAGATAAATGATTCTTTCCCGCACGAGCAACTTTGTGCACTAGACACCCTTCTTTCGGTTAAGAAAGGTAACTTTCTAAAAGTCGGTAAGGAAGGTAGCCCTTGGTTCGCACCTTTTGTCAACTACCACGAGTGCGGTTTTATAGATCCTGACCTTGACTCAAATCAAAGGCGTAAATTCCTTAGTGAGGTTGGTAAGTATGTATGGGAGGATCCTTGCTTATATAGGTTGTGTTCGGATGGCATCTTGAGGAGATGCATCCCGGAGAGTGAGATTTTGAGTGCGCTTTCGTTTTGCCATGATAAAGAGGCCGGGGCCACTTTTCGGGGCAAAGGACCGCTTTGAAAGTGTTACAAAGTGGGCTATATTGGCCCACCCTATTCCGAGACGCACATGCTTATGTGAAATCTTGTGACGCTTGTCAAAGGTCCGGGCGTATATCTAGGAGGAGTGAGATGCCTCAAAAGCCGATCATTGTTTGTGAGATTTTTGACGTGTGGGGCATTGACTTTATGGGCCCCTACCCTTTCTCATGCGGTAACAAGTATATCCTAGTCGCTTGTGATTATGTGTCTAAATAGGTTGAGGCCTTAGCCTCACCCACCAATGATAGGAATGTTGTTATCCGTTTTCTTAGAAGGAACATCTTTTGTCGGTTTGGGGTACCTCGAGCTATAATTAGCGATAATGGAAGCCACTTTGCCAATAAACCGTTTGAAAAACTTTTAGAGAAGTATGGGGTGAAACACAAGTTAGGTACCGCTTACCATCCCCAAACGAGTGGTCAAGTTGAGGTCACGAATAGGGGTATTAAGCGTATCTTGGAGAGGACGGTAGACATGAATGTCAAGAGTTGGTCTTTAAAGTTAGATGATGCTTTGTGGGCCCATAGAACCGCCTTTAAGACACCCCTAGGCATGTCACCTTATATGATAGTCTATGGTAAATCTTGTCATCTTCCCGTAGAAATCGAACATAAGGCTTAATGGGCTATAAAAATGCTAAACCTCGATGACACCTTAGTTGGTGAGAAGCGTATGGCCCAATTGAATGAATTAGAAGAGTTTCGCCTTTGTGCTTACGATCTTTCGACGAAGTATAAGGAAAATACCAAGTTGCTTCATGATAAGTTGATCAAACCTCGTGTTTTCAATGAGGGTGACGAAGTCTTATTCTACAATACTCATCTTCATCTTTTTCAAGGGAAGTTGAAGTCTAGGTGGTCCGATCCTTACGTGGTGTCAAAAGTCTATCCGTCCGGCGCTATTGAAATCACCCATCCTAATTTTGGCACGTTTACCACCAATGGTTTACGGTTGAAAAGATATGAGAGGTTTCCTTACGACGAAGCACTAGAAATAGTGACCCTTGAAGACCCCATACCGTGTGATGAATCGTGTAAGTCTTGTCATGGACTTTAAACCTTGACCCGTATAATCTTCATTCCATCATTTCATCTCTCTTTCTATCCTTTCTCGCCTTGTGCCAACGGTATAACTTGAAAAAGTTGTCACCGTATAATCCATCTTGTCGAGCCACCGACGTAAAGCAAAGGCGCTTGGGGGAGGCAACCCACCATTTCGTAGTTTTTGTTGAGAGATTCGGTGTTTCTAGTGGTCTTGGGGTGGTAAGAATCAAGCGTGGGGTAGAAATCTTGAGTTAGCTTTGCTCCAGCTTCCAAACGCCCGTTTAACCCAGTTCAAACGTGCGTTTAGGCTTCCACATTTCCAAACGCGCGTTTGGAACCATTCCAAACGTGCGTTTAAGGGCTCAACTCTCTGTACGTGATTTTCCTTTCCAAATGCATGTTCCACATTCCAAACGCTCGTTTGAACATGCGAAACGCGCGTTTAACCTTTCCAAACGTGCGTTTGGATTCATCCCCTTCATATACCCTGCAAATCTCAAACCGGCGTTCAGAAAATTCTTATCAAAACCCTACGACGGCCGGTTGCTCTCCCCACGCCTTCTCTCATAAATCCTCAATTTTAATCCGTTTTCAGCGATTCAAAAGCCAAACAACACCTCTCAATCCCCTCTCTTGATTCTACTAATCCATTCCAACAACAAATCCCCCAGTTCCTCGATTCGAACTTCATTTTTTGGCAATTTTTTTTGCCTAAGTCGAATTTTACCCTCATTGACGTTTCGGGACTCGTTCTTCTCTCCAAATCGTTCACCTCATCCCGTTTAAGCATAGTACAGGTACATTTTGGTTTTACGTCTAAGTTTCGGTTAGGGTTCGTTTTTAGTTTTTTTAGCTTAACGCCCCTATCCCGTTATTGATTGTTATTGATTATGTATCATGTTTTGTGCTTTGTTTTTCTTGTCTTATGGTTGATGGTGATTGGTGTGGCTCTCGTGGGGTGATTCGTTGGTTGGGTTGATTGGTTTTGAAATCCCGGTTGGACGATAACCGGGTTGGTTTTGATTATTTGATTTGGTTGATTGGTGGTGCTTGGTGAGTATAGAGATAATGAGGGAAACCAAGAGGAAAGAAACCGAGGGAAAAGGGAAAGGCAAGCAACCGGTAGAAAAACACGTTCCCAAGAAGCAGAAAACCCTAGTTTATCCCCGGATACCTAAGGGTGGTATTCGGATTGGTGACACGGGCCGTGCAGAGAGTAGGAATCCTCGAGCCCTTAGGCCTGCGGGATAGTTGAGAGATGAGACTTCCGATGAGGACTTTGAACCGGATAGTGAGGGGAGGAATTCTAGTAGTGATAGTGAGGAGGCGACAGACCTTGAGAGTGATGTGCCCTTGGCACGAATGCGAACCAAAACTGCACAAACACCTGTTTCACTCCCTCCTCAAAGTGTTCCCGAGCAGGATCCTCCACTAGCTCCTCCCCCTTATGACCCTTTACCTTTCGACCAGCGTTTCAACTCACCAGTGGCCATGACAAACTTTAATGAGTATATCGCCACAAAGAACATGTGTTACGAGAAGGGGTTAGATCTTAAGGTGGTTCCTCCAACGTTTATCGATAACTTAAGAAAGAGAGGATGGAACAACTTTTTTTTTGGGTTAACTGTAAATATATTAAACCAAGGTATGCAAACTACAAGAGCAACATCCTAAACAGAAGATCTAGTCTAGTATCTACAAAATGTTGAGAAGAGGTTAGATTTGTTGATTCAAGCAGCATAAGACCCCTGAGGTTATATGCTACAAGAAACAACAACCACTAAACTCCTATCAACACTTCAAAAAGTGCAAAATAAAAGGGGTCATATGAGAGCATAACTCACAGAGCCTGTCCCTAGGTGTGTAGAGAAAGAAAATTATCTCAAACAACCACCAACAACTACCAAAAGAAAGCACATAAGATGTACAAAACCCTAACATCATGGGGTAAAAGTGAACAAGGGAAAAGAAGCTTGCATTATATAGTAGATATGAGTCTTAATACAATGCAAAACATCTGGAATTTTCATCAAAAAGCCTTCAAATCTTCTTTTATTCCTCATATGCCAAATCCAGTAAACAACCACAGAAACAGATGTAGCCCTGGCCACATTACCATGAGAGGTTCCTTTGCAATGCCTTTTAATCCATCTCAAAGAGCTCAAAACAGTTTCCAACCTCCTATTAATACCAAGCCAGATCTTGATCTTCCCCCAAACCATGCAAGAAATAGGACATTGGAAGAAAAGGTGTGCAGCAGACTCATCCACTAAACCACAGATGGGACAGAGCCTGTCATCAGTGACAAGCTTATCTGTAGTAAGCAAACTGTGATGTAAAGTAATCCAAAGCATGAAGCAGTGTTTAGGGGTAGCCCTAGAATTCCAAACAGTATTACTCCACCAGACTTTGGGGGCCTTCCTCCTAAAAAAATCATAAGCAGTAGCAGGCATAAGCCTTGGACCAGTACACCAGTTTTTCATCAAAGAAACAGCAGCATCTGCAGAACCAGAAGCAAGCAAAACTTTATCTCTGATTCTAAGAATAGCTTTAATCAGAGCAGAATCACCCTTCTTCATATGATAACTCCAAATATTCTCTCCTTTTAAGTACTCCACACTGATCCACTTAACCCATAGACAGTCTTTTTTACTCTGAAAGTTCCACAGGATCCTGGAAAGAAGAGCCTGGTTCCAAGTATCTAACTGGAGAATGCCAAGACCACCCTCAGATTTGGGGAGACAAATCCTGTCCCAACCAACCAAAGATTGTTTAAAATCTTCACAAGAACCACCCCACAAGAATCTTCTACACATCTGATCCAATTTCAATCTGACACTGCCAATAACAAGATAAATGCCAAGCCAAAAGCAATAAACCCCATGGATCACAGAAAGAATAAGTTGTAGTCTGCCTGCATAAGATAGAGTAGCCCCTTTCCAATTACAGAAGTAGTTCCTCAAGGAAGAAAACAATGGATCATAATGGCCAACATTCATTCTGACAGAACATAAAGGAATTCCAAGATATCTGATAGGAAACACTCCCTCTTTTAAGCCAGAAATATCCAATAAATCAGCTTTAGCATCCTCATTTAAACCAGCACAAAACATTTCAGATTTCATCATGTTAGCCACCAAGCCAGAGAAATCCCCATAGCAAGTCAAACAATTCATAAGAAGAGTGACAGAGATAGGATCCCCTCTAGTAAAAATCATAAGATCATCAGCAAAAGCAAGGTGGTTGATTTTCAAACTATGGCAGACAGCATGGTAATTAAATTCAGAGTCCTCCCCAAGAATCCACAGCATTCTGGACAGATATTCCATACCAATCACAAACAGAAAAGGGGATAGAGGATCCCCTTGTCTCAGTCCTCTTTTACCAGGGGAAAAACCTTTAAAATCTCCATTGATAGAGACAGAGTAAGAAGCAGTAGAAACACAAATCATAATCCACTTGATAAATCTAACAAGAAAACCAAATCCATGAAGAACAGCCTCTAAAAAAGACCAATGAACAGAGTCAAAAGCTTTTTTTATATCCACCTTAATCAAACATCTAGGAGGGCCCCTTTTAACACCATATTGCCTAATCAACTCTTGGCACAAAAAGATGTTATCAGACATAAGTTTACCATGAACAAATCCAGATTGAGCTTCATCAATAATATCAGGCAAACAAACAGAAGCAAGAATTTTGGAAATCACCTTATAAGTGACATTACAGCAAGAAATGGGCCTATAATCACTTACAAAAGAAGCATGATTGGATTTAGGAATCAGAGCAATGGCAGCATGATCAATATACTTCAGCAAAGCATCATTCTGAAAGAACTCCAAAACGGCAGCAATAAAAGAATCACCAACAACATTCCAAGACTTTTTGAAAAAACCAGCAGAGTATCCATCTGGTCCAGGGGATTTGTCATCAGAAAAGGAAAACAAAGCCTCCTTTACATCAGCAGCAGTAACCTCCCTTTGTAACAAATCAGCAGCAATATCAGAGATTTTAGGTCCAGCATTGACCACATCTTCCTCAATAGGAACATAAGAACCTTCAGTGCCTAACAGATCAGTAAAAAACTGAATAAAAGTGTCCCCCACCTGATCCAAACTAGTAGTAAAAGTACCATCAGAAAGTTGGACAGAAGAGATATGTCTCCTGGCATTGTTCTTTTTCACATAAGAATGGAAAATTTTAGTTCCCCTATCACTATGCTTCATGTAAATCCCCATAGCTTTCTAAGCATAAAAGGAGGCCTCAGCAGCTTCCAAAGTTTGGCAAAGCTTTTTCTGATCCAGAATATGAGAGGCTAACAAGTCAGTAGGCCTCAAATTAAATTCAGATTGAAGATTGCCAAGTTCCTTGATTGCATTTCCAGTTTTGATAGAAATATGAGCAAAATGCTTCTGATTTAAGGATCTCAGGGGATGTTTAAGCCTTTTCAATCTTTTACAGAGCTGATACATAGCAGTTCCAGTACAGTCTTGTCCCCAACTCTGCCTCAGAATATCATTAAAACTATCATGCTGCAACCACATATTGAAGAACTTAAAAGGCTTTCTTCTAACAACAGAACCTTCAAAAATAAGTCTGCAAGGTGAATGATCAGAATGATGTCCAGGAGGATCAAAAAAAGCCAGAGAATTGATTCCAGTCATACCACTCAGCATTGATCAATACCCTATCAATTCTAGAAGAGACACAACCAGCATTCCAAGTAAAAAACTCCCCAGAGGAGTTCATATCAGTGAGATTAGCATCAAGACAACAGTCAATACCATCCTGCATTTCATAATCAGAAGGAACATTCCCACCCAGCTTATCATCCACAGAAAGAACAGCATTAAAGTCACCAAGGACCATCCATGGGAGATCAGAACAAACACTCAGTTCCCTGATTCTTTCCTATAAAGATCTCCTATCACCAATGGAATGCAGGCCATAAACAAAAGTGACAAGGACAATATCACCAGAAACAAGGAATTTGACTTTGCAATGAATCCACTGCACATTCATCTCCAAGACCTCCACTTCAATAACAGCAGGGTCCCAAATAACCATTATTCTCCTACTATCATGCAAATCAAAATTATGAACAGCCTTCCAAAGAGGAATTTTCTTTACAATAAAAGTGTCTAAGCTTTTTTGAGATAATTTAGTCTCAAGGATTCCAAATAAGGAAATCTGGTGCTGCCTGAGGTAAGAGACAACAGCAGATTGTTTAAGTGCCTTATTGAACCCTCTCACATTCCAAAATCCTATCATTTTTGCCTACCTAGGGGTGATCTACCCCTAGAGACATCATCATTTTTACCATTTCCAGAGACACCAGAGGTGTTATGCCTAGTATTCTTCTTTTTTTTCTTTGACTTTTTGGAACCAGAAACACCAGAACCAGCCTTATCCATTTGTTCATCCTCTTCCACTACATCTGCCCAAGAACTACTCTTATCAGGAGATAAAACATCAAAAGCATTTGTAATAGGAGTGACCACCTTCTCCACTTCTTTCCCTTTACTCTTAGAAGCATCAGTCTTGCCTTTATTAGAAACAGAAGCAGCAACATCAGGCACATCCCCAGTGGCAGGGGCCTTATCAGCATTCACAGTATTTTTTGTCTTTCCATCATCATCAATAATAATCACTTTCTTCTTCTTTTGGGGATTGGGCTTAGAAACACCAGGTTTTTTTGACCTAGCTACATACAAAGAGGGAACTTCATTTATTGAATCATCATGTCCTTGTTCACTATGCCCTAGTTTATTGCATTTGGAGCAATATTTGGGCCTCTCCTCATATAAAATAGGCTGCTTTAAAACCTTCCCATCATGCATAGTAATAGGGATAACATAAGGTAAATCCATCTTTAAATCAATCTCTACCAGACATCTAGCAAAACTCAGAACTTTCCTAGAAGCTGTGACTTTATCAGTGTACTGGGGACTTCCCAAAAAAGAGCAGATTTTACTCAAAGGCCTGTCTTTCCAGAGCCTAAGTGGCAAATTAGGCAACTGAATCCAGACCGGTACAACAGTACAGGCATCCTTACTGAAATTGAACATAACTGGCATTTTTTTCAAGAGCAAAGGTTTCCCAAAGGCATAAAAGGGGCCAGCCTGCAAAACCTCGTTTAAATCTGATTCTTGTTCAAACAGGAAGACAATCCAACCAGAGTTGTGGTAGTGGTATCTACATTTCCTTGGCCAATTATTAACAATTTTTTGGAATGCATCTCTCCCTGGGAATTTGGAGGGAAAGATGCCAATCAAACTCAATTTCTCCATAGAATCATCATTTAGGTCCTCTTCCTCTAAGAAAACAGTGTCTTGTGTAACACAGTCCACATGATCTGTCAGAATAACCACTTCATCAGAAGGCTCTCTATTCTTTTTTACCATTTGTACCCATGAAGCAAACTCATCCACTGCCTTTCCAGCAACCTTTCCTAGAAAATCTCCAGAAGGAGTATCAATATGTATAGCATTAGAAACATTGTCATTCTCATTTCCTGCAACAGAGCCAGGATCCACCTCAACATGAGTCCCCTGTTCTGCTACAACCTCTGGTCCTAAAGTGTCAGGAACACCTTCAGTAACAGGCTCACCAACTGAAAAACCATGCTCCAGCACACCACCTTCAGAAGCAGGATCTACAGAAGCTAAGACCTGCCCAACAGGAGTCCTAACACTCTCCATTGTCTTTTTAGACATTCCACCAGTATTTAAAGTATCAATTGTTACATTATCAGCCTGCTTTTCAACCTCTAACAGCTGTGAAAGAGTTGAAATACCTGCTAGATCACCATCTGTAACAGCAATCTTCTTTTTCGAAATGGAAGCAACAGGAGTAACTAACCTTCCTAATTTCAATCTCATTGCTTCATATACTCTTGGATTACAACATTTGGAGGCAGGCTCCTTCATCTCCACTGTCACAGTATCCACACCAGAAGTAACAACAACCTCTGCAGTTTGTGTATTAACAGGGAGCTCCTTCGATGGAAGAGTTCCAGCAGCACTTTGAGCTTCAATTGGAGCAACAGGAAGAGAAACAGTGACATTAGGGGCTGCTGCATCCTGAGAATCCACTGAAGATTCAGTTCATCTGGTTCCGTGGCATGAACAGTACCATCTCCATGAGATTTCTTATTTTTGCGAGGCATAGCTCAAAATAGGAGCTATAAAATCAGAAAATAGAAGAAGAAGAAACAAGGAAGTAAATCGAGCAACAACAAGAGCTAGAACACAGTCAAAGAAGGATTTTGGCAGGCTCAAACTTGAACGAGAAGAAGCCGGCTGAGAGAAGCATCTCTCTAGAAATTCTTGAGCCGGAAGGAAACCTCAACCTCACACTAGTTCGGGAATGGTATGCTAATTTTAGTGTGGCCAACCTAGAGTCGGGGTTCATAAAGGTAAGGGGAGTCAATGTCCCGTGGTCCGTCAAGGCCATCAATGATTACTACCAGATACCGGCTTTTGAGGGACAGGATTATATCAGTTGGTTTGCATCGAGACAACAATGGAGGATTACTGAGACTGAGGATCCGTTGGAAAAATTGAGAAAGGCTATCAATCTAGATTTACAGTGGGTAGCTAAAGGGAGTAGTGCGCGGAATCAGTTAGTGACGACAACTTGGCGGATGAATGGAAAGTTAAAGCGAAGTTCTCCCAGAATCGGCTACTACCGAAGGACAACATTACGCATTTCCACATAAAGGACTTGCAGTTGTTGTATGCCTTGCATTATGATCTCAAGGTTGTCGGGAAGACTATTTTTGAGGAGTTTAGAGAGAATCAAAAGGTCAAACGTCGTATGCTCATGTGCCCTTACCTCATTTATGGCTTATGCAAGAGAGTTCCGGTCAAGGAATACCTTGACGATCAGATTTTGAGAAAGAAGAATCAGCCCGTAGCTCCTAAGCCGTTCAATGCCCGCACCACTCCAAGACCTCCTAGGCTCTCCTCACGACTTATTCTCACCGTCCTTCGTCCCACCACTTCCACTACATCCACCGCACTTCCTATACCTCCACCTGTTATCACCTCTACCACCACCACCACTATACCCACACCTCCTCCTTTTACTACTGGACCTTCCACTACACCTGCACCTCCGCCTACACCTTTTACACTTGCAGCCGGGGGGGCGTGGCTTAGTGAGCGGCAGGGGCTTCTCATTGCATATAAACAGCGGGATTGGATGGATAGTTTGAGGCTGACTCTGAACGGCATAGTAGAGAATCAAAGGGTGTTCACTCGGGCCAGACAGATAGACCTTCCTCAGTTGGACTTAGATGAGGCACCATTCCAGTATACCCTAGAGATTGAGGCGGACTTGCAGAGGGTTTCAGAGGAGTTGATAGTTGATGAGCCAGAGGAGGGGTTTGATGACATTGCTTTGGATTATCTGATTGGCACAGATGGGGCTGAGACAGAGGCAGATAGGACAGGTGCTGCAGGCCCTACACAGACTGAGAATTGGTCTCTTCACATCTCTTTAGCACTTTATTCAAATTGTCCAAGCATTTATCAAAGCTATCTCCAAATACAGAGAAATCATCCATGAAAATCTCTAGCAAATCCTCCACCATGTCCGCAAATAATGACATCATGCACCTTTGGAATGTTGTTGGTGCATTACATAATCAAAGGGCATGTGATTGTACGCAAAAGTTCCATAGGGACATGTGAAAGTTGTTTTCTCGTGGTCCTCAAGGGCAATATGGATCTGATAATAACCAGAATATCCATCTAAGAAATAATCAAACGCATGACCGCTTAATCTTTCCAACATTTGATCAATGAATGGTAGGGAAAATGATCTTTACGAGTTTCATCATTCAGTTTCCTGAAGTCAGTGCAAACTCGATGTCCAGTAATTAGTCTCACAGGGATTAACTCATCAAACTCGTTAGGTTGGACAGTGAATCCTCCTTTCTTGGGTATTACATGAATCGGGCTTACCCACTCACTGTCTATAATTGGGAAAATGATTCCCATCTCCAACATCTTTATGATCTCTTCCTTAACAACATCATTTAGTTGTGGCGTCAACATCCTCTGAGGTTGTGCTACTGCCTTCTTCTCAGGGTCTACAGAGATCTTATGCATGCACACTGATGGGCTTATTCCTCTAATATCTGCAATCGTCCACCCAAACGCTCCCTTATACTCTCTCAGTACTCTTAAAAGTTTCTCCCCCTCTAATGGTGATAATGATGCTGAAATTATAAGGGGGAGAGTATCATCTTGTAAGTACACGTACTTCAGGTGAGATGGCAAAGGTTTCAACGTTAAGTTCTTTGGTGGCTCTTCTAACAATGATCTTAACAGCTTACCAGTCAACTGTAAGTCAAAGAACTTGTGCCAGGAAAGTCTATGAATGGTTCCTCCAAAATCCACAGAAGATATAGGCTCTATTTCTCGCACTTGACCTTCACTACACCCAGGCCAGGTTTCCTCATAACTCTCATCATCCTTCAGGATCAAAGTCTCTGCTACTTCAGGGTCTAGTTCCACTTGCTGATATAATTCCAACACAAGTTCGTCTATGGCATCTAGCATGTAGCATGCTTCTCTTTCATCTCGAGCATATCTCATTGAATTCATAACATTGAATACTACTTTGTCCTCGTTTACTCTCAAAATTAGCTCACCCTTATGAACATCTATCAAGGTTTTACATGTAGCTAGGAAAGGTCTTTCTAAGATTAGTGGAACATCGTGGTTAGCTTCCATGACTAGCACCACAAAGTCTACAGGGAATTCAAACTTATCAACTTTCACCAAAACATCCTCCACCACTCCACAAGGTTGCTTCATAGACCTATCTAATAATTGAAGGGTTATAGATGTCTCATTTAACTCTTTCACGCTTAATTTATGAATGATAGAGAGTGGCATTAGATTGACAATGGCTCCAAGATCACACAATGCTTTGTTTATGCATACTCCTCCAATTGTGCATGGTATGAGGAAGCTCCCAGGATCTTTACACTTAGGAGGCAGTTTGCGTTGTAAAACTGCCAAGCATTCCTCGTTAAGGCATATTGTCTCAAGATCTAACAATTTCCTTTTGGTGGAAATTGCTTCTTTCAAAACTTTGCATACTCTGGCATTCCGGCCAGAGCTTCAACCAAAGGTATATTCACTTGCAATGTTTTAAACATCTCTATGAACTTCTTCTAACGCGCATCATCATTATTCGGCTTATATTTCCTAGGGGGATAGGGTAAAGTAGCAGGATTAATAGTTACAGTTCGTGAAGACTTACCTACTGACTGTTGCTGCTCTGCCTGCTTGTCTGCTGAATTTTCAGACTCCCGGTATACCGGAGTAGTGTCTTGGGTTACCGGCCGCTCTTTTTCTCGAGATTCTGCTGCGTTCTGATGCTGACTGCTTTCTGATTCCACCTGGACAGTTGGTATAACAGGTCCAGGCAGTTCCTTTCCAGTTCTAGTCATGATTGCATTCACGTCTTTCAGATTCTTCTCAGTATTACTTGGCTATCCTCCCGGAGGACGGGTTGACACTTGTTCTGCAATCTGTCCCACTTGGTGCGACAGATTCTGCACCAATGCTTCCTGATTGGTCAGTCTTGTATCATTCTTCTGAAAATATATGGTGAAGTTTGTATTTAGCTCAGTCATGAATTTTGTAAGTTGATTGACCGTATCGGTCACAGTTGAGCTCAATTTATCCATGGCTGTTTCCCAACTACTGGACTTGTTGAATTAAGGCATGAACCCAGCAGTTTGTCTCAGTCTCTCTCCACTAGTTGAATCACTTTGTTGAAAACCCCTAGTAGGGTCACTCAGTCTAAAACCAGGGTGGTCATGAGAGCCTGGTCGATATCCACCCTCATAAGGATTTCCTTGCCTCCCTATATAGTGCACGTCCTCAGTGTTGGTTGCTTCAATATCTTGAAATTTTTCAACCTTGGCTATGCGATCATGCATGCCATCTATCTTTTCATTCATTGTCATTAGCTTGTATAAAATCTTTTGAGAAGTATCTTCTCCAAATACGCCTTCAGCTACTTTGGCGGTTTCAACTTGATGTGTTCCCCATTGACTTGTCAGTGCTATTTGATCCAAATTCTATTCGGGTCTTCAGGTGATAGCAACGCAAAACATCTGTTGCTTGATGCATCAACTCTCATTTGTTCACTTGGCCACAATCCGTGAAAGAAACTATGCATTCGTATGGGCAAAGTGATATCATGGTGAGGGCATCTCCTTTGTGCTTCCTTAAATCTTTCCCATGCTTTTTCAAATGTTTCAGTGGGTTTCTGCTTGAAATTCATAATGTCTTGTCTCGTCTGTAGTGACTTCTCAGGTGGGCAGTACTTTTTCATAAACTTCTGCAACAGATCGGTCCAAGTTTGAATCGATCCTGGTGATAGAGACAATAACCATATCTTCGCTTTGTCTTTTAGAGTGAATGGAAACAATTTCAACTTGATATTGTCTCCTAGTACTCCTGCTGGCTTGACCGTGTTGACTATCTCCATAAAGTTGGTGACGTGTACACTAGGATCTTCGTTCATTACTCCATGAAAAGTAGTGTATAGTCACCATTTGTATCACATTTGGGTTCGGGTGAAATACCTCTGCTGCATCCTCAGGCTGAACAATTGCTGGCATGAATTGCTCAATCGTAGGCATTGCATAACTCTGTAGAGTTCTCCTATCTGCTTGTACCACGACTCCTGCTCCATTCTGTCCATTCTATCCATTATGTGCCATGTCAGTTTCTAGATCTTCTTCTTCTCTCTCGCTGTGATCTCCTTCGTGCGTAGTCACGTCGTCCGCCAGCCTAACAGATTTCTCTGGAGTTTCCTTTCTCTTTTGTCTAACAAACTTTTCAATCTCAGGTATAAATCTCTCGAGTTTGACTGCTGAACTTTGTGTAGCATACTATAAGACACAAAAAGAAAATAAAAAGGTTAGTGACTTGCCCCGGCGTCTATTACACACGCCTGGCAGACTCAAAACTATAGACTCTGACTACTGACTCGACTCTAAACTAACAGAAATGATTCTGTCAAAATTTAGGCCCTCGGTTTATCGGGGTGGACCCTCGGTAAACCGGCTGCACTTTTTCTAGATTTTTAACAAAATCGATACTGTATGACTCTAGTATAAACAGACTCAATTCAACAGACTCAAATATATACATAAAACTCAATCTTAAATAAAAAGTATTCTTGACACGAGTCCCCGGCAATGGCGCCAAAAATCTTGATCGCGTGCAAAGCACTTACTAGCAATAGGACTAGTTCTATCATAGTATAGTACTGGCGAGTCAAGCTCGATCCCATAGAGACTCGTAAGAACGTCTAATTATCAAGACTGAGCTTGTCACGATAACGGTCTACGACCAACTATAATATAGATAGTAGTAAATTGGTAACAATAAACTAGCAAGATTATGCAAGTTCACATGAAGCAAACTAGAGTTTCTAATGTATTAGTTCAATTATGAGTAATTAGTTATTCCCCCCACACATGCAACAGTCCTCCCCATTGATGAATTTATTCATTGTTCAGCTACGGGTACAACTCCTAACCCTATCTACTCCGACAATGGCAGTAGACAATCTATACGCAAGCTACCCTCCTTAGTTGGTCCGTAATAGCCCATACGCATAAAGAACTAGAGCTATCGATATTGAGTGCTAACTCATACCGCAAACCCGCCTAGATAGCTGTCGACATTGACCAGCACGTTCCCAGGGTCCATTCTAGATAATGTCCAAACATAGCACTTCACTATTCGTATTTCATGCTAGTTTACGATGACATGCAAAAAGTTGATTAGGCTAAAAACATGTAAATTAAATCTATCTATCAATGTAGCTGGCGCCGATTATCATGAATTAGTAATTTACTAGGTATTCAGATCTAGCGATATAGACCGTCGCATATCTGAAGAACGCAACTACTATCTCATGATTTTTTCACCATCGAATCAGATCTATAACACATGGGGTAAAATAAACTAACTACTACATAATTAAACTAAATAAGCAATTAAAACATACTAGTCGAATAGAACAACGATAGGTTTACATCTTGGAAAAGACAGAAAATCATACCCTCGAAGATGAGCGTAGATCTCCTTCGGATCTCTCCCTAGGCTGCGACTCTGTCGTCTCTCCGACTTGAACTCATAAAATAAATCAAAATAAAGAACAAGGAACTTTTGTTGCATAATACTTGTAAATTGTATGGTACATTGTGTTTTGAGGCGAAGCCTCTTATTTATAGCTATCTAAACCGACTTAGGAACATCTATATCGACCCCTCGTCCAAGAACACGCGTTTCGGAAGGATCTGGATCCTCGGTAAGTCGGCACCGCCTCCCGGGTTACCGAGGGTATTTTTGTCCTTTTTCTTCAGCCGACTTAACTTGGAATATTCTAGAATACCCTAGGCCTATTCCTTTCGTTCAGTCCACTCCAGATTCGTCCATCATGCTCAGCCCAATATTTCGTATCCTGAAAATCATCAAATAATACACGAAATAATATCGAAACAGGGAAAATAAATGCTAAGTGCAGATTTCTCGAGTGGCGCCATTCACCCTATATAAGAAAGGGGTTGACTAGCTCTTTTGTACATCAGAATTCCAAGAGCTAATAGTTCTTGTGAAAAATAGAGAGCTTCTTAGGAGAGATTTTGAGAGAGAGAAAAAGTCGGTCTAGCAACCGAATTTTTCTGGTAGCAATCCATGATGGGATTCCGGTGGGCTGTTCGTGTGGATCACCGGTAGAGGCTGAACACTTGGGCGGCTCTATGCAGAACTACTCTCCTTAGACGGTCAAAGCGTCGATCTTTTAGATCAAGCAAGGTAGCCACCGTCTTTAGCTTATTTGTTTATTGCTTAAACGAAGTCGATCTTGGGTCGATAGGAAATAAATTTTTAAATTCCGCTGCGTTCCCGCGTAGATTTCCTAACATCATTACTATCAGAATAGTGCTTGGCATGCTTCTTAACCGATTCCTCATTCGTAGCATCTTCAGGATCCTTAGTTAAGGTGTACCAAGACATAGCCAATGCCTTCATGCCTCAAAACGATTTTGAGGTTCCTTTCCCAGTCGAGAAAGTTCGGTTCGTCAAGTTTGTTTTCAATGATAAAACGAAGGTTCGATTTGTTCAACATTTCTACAACAATAAAGTAAATATAGTATAAGTAAAGGTTCATGCATACAAAACCATAAAATTGCACTTTAAAATTTTAATTAGGTTTTGCTCCCACTAGCCAACTATTTCCAATTGGCTTTCAAGAATTTTAATTAATTCCTTAGTGGCTGGGATCCAATCTAGTTATCTCGACTCCCAAAGAGGGCCGATCAATCAAGACAGTTTCGAAAGGTAGGTACTCCTACCAGTCGCATCATATGCGGCTCCCAGTGGTTGACTAGTCAACTCTTTGACAATTCACATCTCTATGTGATAGTCAACCCCTTGTCTCCAAAATCAGATGGTCCTGACGAGGGCCAATCACCGCAAGATTCTAGTCGAGTCGTAACCTAATTATTCATGAGATCTCATATCTTGATAATAACAATATACCCAAGGTAGGTCAACTCCCGATGAGGGCCGATCAGTTGGATCCGAACAAGGGCTCATCTCCGTTATTATAATATTGGGAGACAATTTTAACTCGATTTTGTCGTGGGAATAATTTAAATTAATTTACTTAATTAATTTTAGTTAAATCATGGTCTCATCTAAACGTGCATATTTCTACGTTATCAATATAAAGTAAAACATACACCATTCCGCACACAAAAATAAACGGTATGATCATGGACTTTTCCGAGGTGCGGTTTCGAATACAAACTGACGAAACCGTCAGTCACAATCTAAGGGTAGTTGCAACCGCCAATATGATCTTTAATGCTCCATCGCCAATGCGATCTTTATCTTTGTTTGGTCTTCAACTTCTTGCTCAATTCTGTTAGGAAATCTACGCGGGAACGCAGCGGAATTCAAAATTTATTTCCTATCGACCCAAGATCGACTTCGTTTAAGCAATAAACAAATAAGTAGTATATGGTGGTTACCTTGATTGATCTAAAAGATCGACGCTTTGACCGTCTAAGGAGAGTAGTTCTGCATAGAGCCGTCCAAGTGTTCGGCCTCTGCCGGTGATCCACACGAACA
This sequence comes from Gentiana dahurica var. dahurica, assembly GCA_024500145.1. Classification (NCBI taxonomy): domain Eukaryota; kingdom Viridiplantae; phylum Streptophyta; class Magnoliopsida; order Gentianales; family Gentianaceae; genus Gentiana; species Gentiana dahurica. The sequence goes on from CM044900.1 coordinate 90,523,595, forward strand.
GCCTGCCGGAATCCCATCATTGATTGCTATTGGAAAACTCCGGTTGCTAGACCGGCATTTTTCCCCTCTCTCCAACTCTCTATAGGATTCTCTCTATTTTACACAAAAACTATTAACTCTTGGAATTGTGATGTACAAAAGAGCTTGACACCCACCTCTTATTTATAGTCAAAAGTGGCGCCCCAATAGAGTGGAGAGAAGAAAACTTTTTCCCAATAAAATAAGGAAAATTTCCTAGATTGATTTATCTCATTTAATTTAATATCCTATATTAAATATTTCCAAGATATTGTCAATATCTAATATTGACTATCTTTATTATATTACCATAAATCAATTTACACATGTGTACAAATCTATATATATTAATATTTATATTAATACATAATATAATGTCAAGAATGACTACATGCACTTTCACGTGTATTAGCACATACACATAAATGTGCGCATACATATATATATATAGTCAACATGATTAATATAATACTATGATTAATTAATTTACAAAATATATGTGTATCAATATACACAATAATTTCAACACACATACATTATGTGTATATATTTAATTAATCAACATAATTAATATCTTGTATTATATTTATTCATAATAAATAAATACCACCATATTAATTTACTACTATAACCTTTATAGTCGTGAGATAAACTTTCCTTATTTGGTTATCATCTATAACCACATTTTAATCCGACTTGATGTTCATATGTGTGTGACCCGATAGGCTTCCGAATATGTTGGCCGTAGACACAAAGTGCAAATTACGAAAATGCCCTTCATGCCTAACGATCACGGGATAGCGTCTAGCAACACACCGTGACCCCAATCATCGGAAGAGTCAAATGCAATGACTACAACCTTTCATGTGAAACAGTTACCGTGTAACTTACATTAATCCTATCGATGTAACAATATCCATACGATCGTATCTCGAGTGTCAATACATTAACGATCGTATTTTATAATCTGGATATCATGCTCTCTCGAAGTAACTCATTTACTCCCACTTTGCAAAGATTCATAAGAGTAAGACATTCCTTATAAGAAGTCCCTTTCGGATATTCACCCCTACTAATAAGGTACGCGATTTCCAGACGACCAAACATGTATACTCCGCATGCTTCAGCATCACACCCAATCACTACCGCATGATCGCCCCGTGGCTAGGGGAAACCTCAATAGTGTCAAAGCATGACAATCCACACCGTGATGCCATATAGACTCTGGTCCTAAGGATAATTACACAACCGTCACATAGTGTGACACTTATCCGTGTAAGTGGGTCAGTCTAATGTACGCATTCTCTAATACACGTCCACGTACAATCCAAGTGTCTCTACACTTCGATAGACGAGATCTATCCCTGCCCTTAAAGACAGAAGACATCTAATATGTGCTAGTCTGTTTGTACTATCAATGTCCTGTTTAATAGTACATCAGCCTAGAGACATTTAAGTATCAAACTTGTTAAAGTGATTAGAGATCTTATCAACCATAATCGCCTATCATGGTTTCTCTATCACAGTTTAATACTAAGGACGTTATCATATTACAATTCACAATTGGTTCTTTAAAAGAACAAATATATGACAACAGAAAAGCCATTTGTTATATGTATAAACATAAAGAAATAGTAGCAATGATCCGACCCGATCGGATCCAGTCCAACCCGATTGGGTTTAGGACACTATTTCAACACATTTTTGTTACATAATAATCTATCTAATAAATAATTACACCCGCCGCACACAGGGGGAGCTAACGTGAATGGGATGAATGCAGAAAGTAAACTCGGTCACGTTCTTCATAACGGCCTAGGACAATTTGAAAAACCAACATAAAGTAAATCAGACCCATCTATCCTATTGGTCGAGTCCATGATCAATCGGGGACCATATAATCATATTATATCTACAACATCTAATCTATACAATAACATCTTATGAAAAAGATAAATTAAAAATTAACTACTTGCGTCATATTTTATCAAATCAAATAATCAATTAACACTTAATTAATTAAATGATTCTAATCGAAATAAACATTAACTATTAATTTTAATCGATTTCTATTTTAATATTAATTAATAAGAACTATTAAAAATTATATCAAAATTAAACTTTGGTCTCTTTCAGTTTCCTTCCTTTTTATTCTTAATCAAAATTGATGCATTTGGTTTCCAAAACCAAAAGGCATCTCCCTTGGCCTAGGCCTAGGCCTATTCCAAAATCAAATGTTTTGAAAATGGCCTAGGCTATTCCAAACGAATTTTGGAATGGCCATTATTATTTTAATGCCATGTGGCATATATGATCCAAACTATTTGAACCATTAGTTAGCCACATGACATAACTAAACAAAGGAGATATCAATGCATAATAAATATCACAAAACGAAAAATCATATCGATCTCCCCCATGATAAACCAGCCGGTGGCAGCTGTTAGAAGTAATATCGTCGGATCAATCATGGATTGACCCGATTGCACAGCGGAAGTATCGGATCTAGATCTAAACGAAACAAAATACATAAATAAAAGATCTAAACCTACAAGGGGGTTTAGGAATCTACCTTTTTATGGTGCTTAACTCCAAGAACGATAGATCTCCAAGAACACGTATTTTGAGAAGCCACAGCCTTCCAACGTGTGTCTCCCAGCAACACCAGGTGGATGGTGTTTCCCGCCGCCGGACCTCCTTGATATGCTACCGGAATAATCCCGAAGATTATTCCAACTCGAAATCCAAAGAAAATAGCCGAAAATTCTAAGCTACTTTTCTTCCAATATGGCGTGATTATTAGTGTGTCAAAAGGCTTGGAAGAACTCTCTTTATATAGGAGAGTAAAACTTAACCTCCAAGGATTAAATAATTAAGAGATAATTATTACATTAATCCTTTTTCCAAATAAAAGATAAATAAAATAATTATCCCAAACAAATTAGGATAAATCATATTATTATCTAATATTCCATGAATTATCATTTAACAAATAAAAGATAAATCACATGTCAAATAATTATCCAAAAAAACTAATTTCTTTCTAATTATTAACATTAAAATGGCGCCACCTTTTGATCAAAAAAGGTTCACACGCATTTTCTATATTTGACCAATTTGGTCAAAAAGGTCAACACACCGATTTGGGCCGAGTCCACGAAAAATGTCTTTTCCGTGTATTTAATTATTTAGTCCAACTAAACAATTAATCCACATATCAATTTAAATAGCCCAATCCACTATTTAATTATAATTGAGGTGCAACGACGAGAAATCCAATTATGCTATTTCGGGAGCCACGTCGGGGACCATGGACCCATATTCAGTAGCTACAATAAATTAGATAAAATTATTCATCAGACAGAATAATTATATCCAACCTATTAATTTCGGGATTACACCACCATAAACCCGAAACTGAACTCTATCGAATATAGATAACTTACACTCAATTTATGAGTCGAAAGCGTCCACTGATATAATCATTACATGCGGATAAATCCTCCATAGACTGTTCACTTCGATTCGGGATATTTCCGTAAACCCTTCTCGAAACATATTATCCTTATTTACCATTAACCCCCTAGTGATCAATTAGTTCATATTCAATACAATATGAACTCGGCCGATCGATCAGTTTCTAGGGTCAACAAATAAGGGAACTGTCTCTCTACTTCCCGAGGGAAGGAATGGATTCCATATCTGTGATAGCACAGACCACTCACTCATTCCAGAATAGAGCCAACGAGAAGTGTTGGACCACATACTTCGAAGTGATCCTTACTAACACATCAAACTCTACCCTAGTCTAAGCAGTCGTCTGTGATCACCTCAGGATTAAGATTAATCCATATATGATCATTTTATGATTCGATAAGACTTCCCGATTACGGAATTATATCGAGAACTCAAATCAAATCGGTCCAGCCCTATATGATTATCATCATATATAAATGCCCCACTAGGTACCCTATTACCGACAGTCCGGATAAGACTGTCACACCTAAAGTGTTCTGGGCGCATTAATAGCAAATTAATCATGAGACCCATACTCAGATTAATGAACGCTACGGACTAAGTTAATTTTAAGTACATCTCACTAACTCAATCCTCTTGTGTATAGCCATACACTGAGTTATGTGATTACATAAACGAGGTACTTAGGGTTTTCAGTAGTGTCTTAATTATAAGCATACATGCATATAATAAGATGAATTACTAATTATGTCCTAAAACAATTATATAATTGTCTTTCGGGCACTACACCTTACAATCTCCCACTTGCACGAAAGGCAAGTGGATTAATTGTTTTAGAGCACACCCTTATATATCTATATCTACAACATTTGGTATTTCTCCCACTTGCTCAAAACAAGTGAGACGAATCCCGCAAATCTGTACCCGCCAAGCGCATCTTAGTAATTCATCCTTCCAAGCACGACCGGAGTATGCCTCCGCAGGGTAGGTCAGTGACCCGGCGCGTACTCAGAATCCGAATACCATGTGACTTGGTACACTGATCAGGTAGGATGTCGGCTTGAGTCAATCTTTGGGATCGAAACGTCGCCTTTCCATCTAATCCGGTGGTACGATATCAATATGCCTTTGATTCAACACCGAGGACGAAATCGACTTAACGATCATCCTTCATCTGACCTAAAGTCAGATTCAGTGTCATCACTTATATTCTAGTTCGCACCTGAATATACTAGCATATTATTCCTCATTCTCCCGAAGATACTTGAGGATTCACTAAACATCTCATTTCGTATTCATCCTCGGGTTTAGATAACCATTCCTGAGAGGTAGGGTAGACTACATCGTTGAATGTTGCATAAATGCAAGAATATCTTAACCAGGTGAATGGATGGGATTGCCAATGATCGATTCTTGCGGATTTGAGCGAATCAAATCCTTTAGAATGAATCCCAATGGCATGTCAGACTCTGACTTCAGATAACACACCCATGTTGTTTCCAACTGTTTCAGTGTTACCATTCACAAACACTAATCTACATACTACTTTACTAATATTGATGCCAAGTCTACAAAAGACTTATCAACATTCTGGTCAAGTCCACATATTAAAATATATTACTTTGAAATGACCTAGAGGTTTGCTTTAATCCCCAAAGGATATAAGCTATGGCAGGCTTCCTGGCAAAGGTTCTTTCTGAATAAATTAAGATACCGTTAGTCTCGCAAAAAGGTCTTAGGGAGTCACCCCTATTTTCTGCTTTGTAACGAATCCGTTATTTGTTCTTAGCTAAAACCTTTCTGTTCTGAATGAATTCAGATTCCGTTGTTCGGCAGGGAAGTCTTAGGGAATCACCCCTATTTCCCGCTTTCTGACGAAATCAAGCAAGACTGAGTGGTAAGAGAGATCACGGTCTGGTTAACTCTCTACCTTTTAGGGAATCACCCCTAAATTACTCAGCTTTGCGGTGAAAGTTAAACTTTCCTATTCAATCGACTCTTCTCCGTGTAGTTCCAATTACTCCCACTGGGCCTGAGATACTCAGGTGGTTCTACAAGAGTTCAACAGAACTGGAGTATCAAACTCCATTCACAGGGTTATGGCTTTTAACCAACCTCTATGATCAGGATCCTACACAGCCCACAAAGGATTATAGGTCATCAATCTGCCCTATAGACCGTAAGGTCCTGCAATGGGTAATGGACAAACCATACTCCCACTGCATTCTGGGTGGATCGATATACTGATCTAGTTTAGTAGTTTTTTATTAGTGTTATCACCAACTGCCGGTGTTGGATGTGGACTGAACAAATCAGTTAGTAACATCTTGAGTTTAAATACATCAAGATCTAAGGTTGTTACTTTGAGACTCTATCAGACCGAGTTTGACAGTATAGCCGTCATTCTCTGGTTTTATGAGTTTTATAACCAACCTTTACTCAATGCATTAAGATATTTCACGACCTGAACGTGTACGCAAAATTTCCAGTCCTACCTTCAAGCACTAAATGCTAAATGCCTCTATTTACGGGAGTGGGGTGAACCGAATTCACTCCTTATCCACAAATGCGTAGGCATCTTTTAGGTAGACTTCTCGGTTTTTTTTTTTGTTACAACGTAAACCGTTATTTTTGCAACCAATATCTTAAATGAGTTTAGCAGCATATCATAGCACATCAATAACTATATATAAGGCAAATTTATGGTGTATCCCTTAGTGAAAACATTACACTGGGAGGCAGGCCGAGCATCAGTCCCGAAGACTACGCAATAACCTATTTCTGAGTATGGAATACTCTATCTCTGGTGAAATCAGAGATTTCCTCCAAATATTTCGGATAAACTTACCGGAGTCTTGAACAGTTGTCAGACAAGATGCCACTACTTCAAAAGCTCCTACTAGCTTGTACCTTACATATGACCCCGAAGGAGGATATGAACAAGCTATGTAACTTCTTTAAATCTATTACCCTTTCCCGATTGAAAGGAAACTTAGTCATTGTTCCTTTGAGACAGTGTTCCTTTGACTGGGAGATAGGAATCACCTTAAGCCAGTCTTCAGATCTTGTCTTTAGGGAATATGCACTAATTAATAGAATAGAAAGAAGCGTTTATCGAGATACGGAAACCATTTGTGTTTATATATTTTAAGATGTGTTACTAATACCTTTTCAGCAATGATTAGTGGTTCTGACTCAAACAAAAGTCCGAGTCTTGGATTCGTGCTACGAATGTTGTATTCATCGTTAATAAGACAAACAAATTATCCTATTGAAAATGAATACGTTCGTTCCAACGAATCCGAAAACAGAAAAGGAATTTTCTGTGATACTCAAGAATTGAATCCGAGATTCATTTCCTTATATCACTCCCACTAGTCTATCTGAAATGACTGCCCGTTGTCTATTTTGTTTATCTTTTAATGCAAAGCTACCTAGTTCTTCCAAAGGACTTAGCTTTTGAGAAAATTGCCTAGGATGCATTGGTCAGTGATCCGAAATCACTTTCCTTATCCTCTAATTTCCAATTTATTAATTTTCCGGTTTAGCCTTAAAACTACTTAGTTTAGATGACTAACACGTATGAACATTCTTTCCCATTCTCGACTTTCCTTAAATGAAAACAGTCTTGAACTAGCATTTCGTTTGAGTAGTCACTACTCTTGAATTGTGGGATGTTTAGTGTTACTTGCTTGGACTATCGATTTTTCTAATCGTTAAATCATAAGACCAAAGCTCCGACTAGTTTATCGGTTCCAAATACCGTCTAACTAGCAACACTTTGTATTTATGATTTTTCAAAGATCATAAAATCCCCAGAACTAAGCTCCCACTAGTTTATCAGTTCCAAATACTGTCTAACTAGAAAAGCTTTGTTCATGATGTTTCAACGATTATAAAATCTCCAGAACTAAGCTCCTACTAGTTTATCGGTTCCAAATACTGTCTAACTAGTAACGCTTTATTCTTGTTTTTCCAATAAATGGAGAAACTTCTGTGCAGTCTATTACACATTTCTAATAATTTAGAAAAACAACAAATCATAAGGCTAAGGCTCCCACTAGTTTATCGGTTCCAAATACCGTCTAACTAGCAACGCCTTATGTATATGATTTTCCAATTTTTCAATTTAGAAATTTGTTGTGTAATTACACTTTTAAAATTCACTAAATGAATTTTATCTGATAGTCCTATGTCATCTTTTGTAAACTAAGTATGGTCGTCTCTCGTTCAACACGAGTGACACCCGTGACACACCTGTACTATGTCACTTAAGTTTTTAAAGGCTCAAGAGAAAAATTTCTTCCGAAAAGTTAACTGCATTTATTGATAATTACAACGTACTTGTTACTTTCCACATTTTTATTGAAGTCCTATTACTAACAGTTTAGTAACCTAGAGATCTAGTTGTAAATAAAATGACAGAAAGTTAAATTCAAAAATAAATTTTCACTACTAGATTTATTTTAGGAATAATAAACTATAAAAGAGTTTATCCTACCATTCCAAGGATTTAACCTCGCATAGTACTGTCCGAGAGGGTCGATATCAGCACTATGATGGTCAAACTGAGACAATCTCTCTCAATGATTAAGCTTCGAGAATCGAACATCTCACGGGAATCAGACATCCGGACCTTAATCATTGATTACCTTCCTTTTTCTAGCCTAGATATTTCGAAAATATCCATAAAGAGTGTGACCTACTATATCAGATCTCAGAGTACGCCCCGAGTATGCCTACGAGGGGCAGGTCAGTGACCCGACGAGTACCCGAAATCCTATCCTTTCGGAGACCAAGCCTTGAATTTTGATAGCGGTGAACACCATCCGAAGGGGGCCGAAATCAAAGCGGCACGAGGCGTCACCATTCTCTCACGTGCTTGCATCTATAGTAGAGGCCGTGGGGTTGGCTGTCGCCTTCCCCGCTCCCACTCAATATTTTGAAAAAGTGGTGGGTTTACTAATTACGGTTGCGGTCTTGACAATAAGAACAATAAATCAAAGTACTCCGAATAGGGTCGGTTATGTAGGCAAGCCTACGCCGTCTTATTCGTTGGAACATATGTGACAGTTCAGGCCAATCCGGCAAGAGAAGCCCCGTTTAGCCCGAAGGCTTATCGGCTATGCTAAGTCCTGTCGAACTGCTGTAACGTACATCACACGTGGAGGGGAGTCGATTGAGCCGAAGCTCGGTTGAACTTGCCCAACCATGGTTAGACCATTTCCGAACCCATGTACTAAGATTCTCCGATTTCTAAATTGTAACCCAAAGCGTAATCTCGTTTCTGTTTAAGGTGGGTTCACTAAGAAGCCATCACCGAAAAGCTCAACGATTTATCCAAGTGAGATTCACCGAGAATCCATCACTAAAATCGTAAACGATTGACATAAACTCGGGTCCTCGGTTTTTATAATTAGCTACTTATTATTTAACTACCACATATTAAATTAATAAGCATTCATACTAATTATTCGAGTTATACATGCCTAATTTATTCGAAATAAACTAGCTACATGTATGCATTGGAGTGGAATCATGAAGATGCAAGTCGGCAATTTTCCGGTTTTAAGCACGTAATCTTGATCAAACACAAAATTATACCGAAAAGTAAACACCGAGATGGACCGTTGGTACCCCCGACTAACTATTTTCTAAGGAAAAATAAAACTTAATCTATGTCTTCGAGTCTTGATCTTCAAATCTTGAACTCGAATCGTCGGATCACGAACCACGAACACCCGAGAGGAGAAAAGGCTTTTTAATTAAATAAACAAATATTATTATAATTATCAAAAACCTTTTTTTTTTTTTGTTATGCGGCCGAAAAAAAAAATTAATTCCAGAAATTTCTTTTTTTTTTTTTTTTATTAGCTGCCCTAACGGCAGGAAGTATAAAGGAAGTTTCATAAAAAAAAAATTGATGCAGCCGCCCAAAAAAACCCTAGCCGCATGCTAGTTAATAAAGAAACAGACTTATAGCGACGCTTTTCAGCGTCGCAGAAAGTCCTGTAGCAGAATTTTTAATTTAAAATCAGGTTTTTAACCGTTTCTCCTCATTCATACCTTGGGTTTCGCCTTGATCTTCAATTTTTCAGCAAGATCTTCATCTTTTCGAGCCCGGAACATCAAAATTACGATAAAAGAAGATACTTTTACATAATTTTCAAAAATTGCATAATTAAAGATACAAATCCTATGCTCAATTGTTACTAAACAAAGGAGCTACAAAATAGATCTACGGGTAAACAATACCAACCCAATCCATCTCTTCAACCACAACATTCACAAGCATACAACATGAATAAATTTCGAATTTACCAAAAAAAACGAAATAAAAACATCTAAAACATGATTTTCCACTCCAAGATCTAAAATTCATATACTTTGATCGTTAGATCAAAGATCTAAACCTACAAGGGGGTTTAGGAATCTACCTTTTTATGGTGCTTAACTCCAAGAACGATAGATCTCCAAGAACACGTATTTTGAGAAGCCACAGCCTTCCAACGTGTGTCTCCCAGCAACACCAGGTGGATGGTGTTTCCCGCCGCCGGACCTCCTTGATATGCTACCGGAATAATCCCGAAGATTATTCCAACTCGAAATCCAAAGAAAATAGCCGATTCTAAGCTACTTTTCTTCCAATATGGCGTGATTATTAGTGTGTCAAAAGGCTTGGAAGAACTCTCTTTATATAGGAGAGTAAAACTTAACCTCCAAGGATTAAATAATTAAGAGATAATTATTACATTAATCCTTTTTCCAAATAAAAGATAAATAAAATAATTATCCCAAACAAATTAGGATAAATCATATTATTATCTAATATTCCATGAATTATCATTTAACAAATAAAAGATAAATCACATGTCAAATAATTATCCAAGAAAACTAATTTCTTTCTAATTATTAACATTAAAATGGCGCCACCTTTTGATCAAAGAAGGTTCACACGCATTTTCTATATTTGACCAATTTGGTCAAAAAGGTCAACACACCAATTTGGGCCGAGTCCACGAAAAATGTCTTTTCCGTGTATTTAATTATTTAGTCCAACTAAACAATTAATCCACATATCAATTTAAATAGCCCAATCCACTATTTAATTATAATTGAGGTGCAACGACGAGAAATCCAATTATGCTATTTCGGGAGCCACGTCGGGGACCATGGACCCATATTCAGTAGCTACAATAAATTAGATAAAATTATTCATCAGACAGAATAATTATATCCAACCTATTAATTTCGGGATTACACCACCATAAACCCGAAACTGAACTATATCGAATATAGATAACTTACACTCAATTTATGAGTCGAAAGCGTCCACTGATATAATCATTACATGCGGATAAATCCTCCATAGACTGTTCACTTCGATTCGGGATATTTCCGTAAACCCTTCTCGAAACATATTATCCTTATTTACCATTAACCCCCTAGTGATCAATTAGTTCATATTCAATACAATATGAACTCGGCCGATCGATCAGTTTCTAGGGTCAACAAATAAGGGAACTGTCTCTCTACTTCCCGAGGGAAGGAATGGATTCCATATCTGTGATAGCACAGACCACTCACTCATTCCAGAATAGAGCCAACGAGAAGTGTTGGACCACATACTTCGAAGTGATCCTTACTAACACATCAAACTCTACCCTAGTCTAAGCAGTCGTCTGTGATCACCTCAGGATTAAGATTAGTCCATATATGATCATCTTATGATTCGATAAGACTTCCCGATTACGGAATTATATCGAGAACTCAAATCAAATCGGTCCAGCCCTATATGATTATCATCATATATAAATGCCCCACTAGGTACCCTATTACCGACAGTCCGGATAAGACTGTCACACCTAAAGTGTTCTGGGCGCATTAATAGCAAATTAATCACGAGACCCATACTCAGATTAATAAACGCTACGGACTAAGTTAATTTTAAGTACATCTCACTAACTCAATCCTCTTGTGTATAGCCATACACTGAGTTATGTGATTACATAAACGAGGTACTTAGGGTTTTCAGTAGTGTCTTAATTATAAGCATACATGCATATAATAAGATGAATTACTAATTCTGTCCTAAAACAATTATATAATTGTCTTTCGGGCACTACACCTTACAGCAGCTACCGATGTGGAGGGGACCGCCGCTTCGACTGAGCCCCCAATCGACGTGTTTTTTTAGTTTTATCATTTCGCGAATCTAGATCTTGTATCTATCGATTAATTACTACGCAATTTAATTAGTGCTTATTGCTTAAGTTCGAAGCTCGCTCTGATACCATTGTTAGGAAATCAACTAGTCTACGCAGTGGAATTTAAAAAAAAATTGATTTCTGATCCCAAGATCGACTTCGTTTAATACAATAAACACGTTAAGTAGTTGACGATGATTACCTTGCTTGATCTAATAGATCGACACTTTGACCGCCAACGGAGAGTAGTAGTGTGCGCGAGCCGTCCACGTGTCCGGACTCTGTCGATATCCACACGAACTCCTCGCCGGAATCAATCTTGGATTGCTACTAGAAAAAATTCGGTTGCTAGACCGGCCTTTTTTCTCTCTCTAAATCTCTCTAGAATAAGCTCTCTATTTTTACACAAGAACATTAGCTCTTGGAATTGTGATGTACAAAAGAGCAAGCCAACCCTTTCTTTTATAGATGAAAGTGGCACCCCATTGTGCTCCTAATCTGATTAGGAGAAACTTCCTAGTAGATTGATGAATGGGAAAAATATTTTCCTACTGAAATAAGGAAAATCACTTTGATTGATTTATCTCTTTTAATTTAATATCTTATATTAAATAAATCTAAGATATTGCCAATATCTTATATTGAATATCTTTATCTTATTACCATAAATCTATTTTTCCAAAATCAATTAATATCCAATATTAATATATGGTAATCTCATTAATTAAATTGCACAATCCAAGTGTATCATATACACTTAGTATTGGCGCCCCATATGCCAATTAATTGGCTTCCGAAATATTCTTTAATTAATCAATATAATTAATATCTTGTATTTAATTTATTCATACAACGTGTATTTAATTTATTCTTTAATTAATCAATATAATTAATATCCGTAGCGTTTATTAATCTGAGTACGGGTCTCATGATTAATTTGCTAATAATGCGCCCAGAACACATGAAGGAAGTAAGATCTTAGATCTAAATAAACTAGATCTATGCGCAGCGGATGGATCACGATTCATATATTATAACACATAAACAAAGGATTTAATTACTACAAGGGGGTTAGAAAAATCATACCAATAGTAGGGAAGAGAAGCTTTAATCTTAGGATGAGAAGCCTTGATCTTCCAATGTGTTCTCCAAACGGCAGTTGGTGGACACCCTTCTTGATATGAGAACCTCCTTGATATGCAACACCAAGAAAAACTTGTAGTTTTTCTTCTTCCAAAACCCAAGACAAGAAAACTAGTTTTTTTCTCTCTATTTTGGTGATGATGGCCGAAAATAACTAAGTGTATTTTACACTCGGAATAACTCTCCTTTTATAGGAGAGTAAATCCTTGGTCTCCAAGTTTTAATTAATTACATAAAATAAAAAGATATTTTCCTTAATGAATAATTGTGACATATTATTGACCAATAGTAATTCAAATAACAAGTCATACTACCAATCACATAACAAGAATATCTTTTATTTTCCATAACACAATAAAATTAATTCTTGTGCTAATTAAGACCAAAAATACGCCACCTCCTAGGGTTTAGAATCCCACATAAAATGTCTTTTATGTGTATTATATTATTTAGCCCAACTAAATAATATTCATGCATATCAATTAATTGGTCCAACCAATTAATTATTTCTGAGGCCCAAATAAACAAGAATATTATCCCGAATTATAGAAGTCACATTGGGGACCATGGACCTATAACCAGTAGCTCCAATAATTAAATATATTATTCATCGAACAGAATAAATATATTAAATTATTAATTCCGGGATTACGCCACCATAAACCCGAAACTGAACTCTACCAATTATAGATATATACTTATACTCAACCTATAGAGTGAATAAGGGTCCATTGATATAATCACTACATACGGATTAACCCTCCATAAACTGTCCACTCTGTGTGGGAAGTCTCCGTAAACCCGACACAGAATATCTTATCCTTATTTACCATTAACCCCCTGATGATCAATTAGTGCACATATCTGACTAGTAGCTAATTAGTCAAATGTGAACTCCCGGGAACGATCACTTTCTTAGGGCTAACAAATAAGGGGACTGTCTCTCTACTTCCCGCAGGAAGGAATGGATTCCATATCTGTGAAAATCATAACTACTCACTCATCAGGAGACAGTGCCAATGAGAAGTGACTTGAACACATATTTAAGTGAACCGTAACTAACACATCAAACACTACCCCGAGACAAGTAGCACCATGTGATCACCTCAGGATTAAGGTTGATCCATATATGATCATCTAATGATTTAATAAGATTCCTCGATTACGGAATTATATCGAGAAATTCAGATTAAATCGGTCCAGTCCTATATGAATGCCATCATATATAAATGCCCCACGTAGGTACCCTCTACCGGCAGTCCGGATAAGACTATCACACCCTAAGGTGTTCTGGGCGCATTATTGGTGTTTTAATCAAGAGACCCTAAACTCTAATTAAGTTCACCACGGACTAACAGTTTAAGTATATCACCATTAACTCAATCCTCATGTGCATACCATACACTGAGTTAAGCGGTTACATACTGATATACTTAGGGTTTGCAGCAGTGTATTACTTACAAGCACAAATCAAGTAATAAGGTGAGATAAATTCTGTTATCAAAAACAATTACACAAATTGTCTTTCGGGCACTACACCTAACAATCTCCCACTTGCACGAAATGACAAGCAACGATTTTTTTTAGAGCACACCCTTTCTCATCTTATTCACAACACTCTCTCACTTGCTCTAAAAGCAGATGAGATATATCCCTCAATGCCGTACTCTCCAAGCACTCGACTTGGTAAACTGATTAGTTTGGTTGTCGGCTCGAGACGATCTTTAGGATCGAAGCGTCACCGGTCCATCTAATCAGGCGGTACTCCCACTTGTACCCGAATATACAAGCACATTATTCCTCGTTCTACCAAGATACTTGAGGACGTATTAAACCTCTATTCAATGCTCGAATCCGAGATTCGACTACTATTGACTTGTGATAACCTGACTTGCCGTTATCCAAGAGAGACTCTATCCCATTTTCTCTTTATCCGAAGATTTAGAGAATCATTCCTGAGAGGTAAGGTATGACTACTCTCGTTGAATGTCGCATACGTATATGCAAGATCATCTTAACCAATAAGACGGATGGGATAGTCAATGACTCACTCTTGTGAACTTGACCAAATCAAATACTTCGAATATAATCCAATTCTCTCATCAAGAGAATCTTGGCGTGTCAGTTTCCGACTTCAGATAGAACACTCATGTTGTTTCCAATCATTTATAAACACTAATACTACTACTTTACCAATATTGATATTTAGTCTACGAAAGACTTATCAATATTCTGTTCAAGTCCACATATTTTAAAATATGTGACTTTAAATGACCGAGAGGTTCTCTTAAGTCCACAAAGGATATAAGCCCCGGCAGTCATCCTGCCATTTGTTCTAACCAAGACCCTTCTGTTCCGAATGAATCCAGACTCCGTTTTTTGGCAAGAAAGTCTCAGGGAATCACCCTTATTTTCTGCTTTCTAACGAAATCTAGCAAGACTGAGTGGTGAGAGAGTTCAAGGTCTGGTTAACTCTCTTCTTGTCATGGAATCACCGCTAGACTACTCAGCTTTGCGCTGAAAGTTTAAACTTGCCTATTCATTCGACTCTTTTCCGTGTAGATCCAATTGCTCCCACTGGGCCTGAGACACTCAGGTGGTTCTACAAGAGGCTGAACAGAACTGGAGTACCAAAACTCCATTCACAGGGTTAAGGCTTTCAAACCAACCTCTATTATCAGAATCCTATACAGCCTACTAAGAGCCATAGGTTATCAATCACCCCAGCAGACTGTAAAGTCCACAAAACCACAATGGGTCAACGGTTAACCATACTCCCACTGCGTTTTGGGTGGATTGACATTCTGATCTAGTAGTATTTATCAGTGTAGTCACCAACAACTGATGTTGGACGTGGCCTGACTAAATCAGATAGTAACTTCCTAGAGTAACCGTACTCCAAGGTCTAAGGTTGTTATGTATGGATTCTTTCAGAAAGGGTGTGGCAGTCCAACCGTCACTTTCTGATCTCAAGAATCTTATAATCAACCTTCACTCGTCACATTAAGATATTTCACGAATAGTTATATTCTGTGCGTGTGTGCAAAATCTCCAGTCCTACCTTCAAGCACTAAGTGCTAAATGCCTACATTTACGGAAGTGGTGTGAACCGAATTCACTCCTTATCCATAAATTCACAAGCATCTTCTAGGTAGACTTCTCGGTTTACATAATAATGTTAACCGTTATTTTGCAACAATATCTTAACCGAGTTAAGCAGTGTATTGTAGCACATAAATAACTATGCAAGGCGAGGCTACGGTTTCTTCCTCAGTGAAAATCGCTCCACTTGAAGGCAGGCCGAGCATCAGTCCAAAGACTATGCGATAGCCTATTTCTGAGCATGGAATACTCTTTTCTCTGCTAAAATCAGAGACTCATCCTCATATTCTTTTGATAAACTAACCAGCGTTTTGAGTAGTTATCAGACAAAATGTCACCATTCAAAAACTCCCACTAGCTTGTATCTCTCACTAGACCCCGAAGGTCATTATGAACAAGCTATGTTACCTCTTCAAATCTATTACCCTCTCCCGATTGAAAGGAAACTTAGTCATTGTTCCTTTGAGATAGTGTTCCTAGACTGGGAGATAGGAATCACCCTTAGCCAGTCGTCAGGTCTTATCTCTAGGATATATGCACTAATTAATAGATATTGAAGGGTCGTTTATCTTAATACGGAAACATTTTACCTTTAATAGTTTTAGATGTGTTACACATACCTATTCAGCTTTTCTTAGTGGTTCTGTCTTTATCAAACAAAAGTCCGAGTCTCAGATTCGTACTACAAATGTCATCTTCACTTTGTTTAAGGCAACTGTAGTATCGAGATGAAAGTGAATCCATTTGTTTCAAAGAATCTGTAAACAGAAAAATTTATATTCAAGGATAGAATCCGAAATTCATTTCCTTATATCACTCCCACTATTCTAGCTGAAACAACTGCCCGTTGTCTACTCTATTAATTGTTAATGCACAGCTTCCTTGTTCTTCCAAAGAACTAAGCTACCGAGTCAAGTTACTCGGTTAAGAAAGTCGCTAAAGATTCATTGGTTAAGTGATCCAAAATCACTTTCCTTATCCTATACTTTCTTTAATTAATGTTTCGGTTTAGCCTCAAAACTTTAGTTAAGATGATTAATATAGACATTCTTTCCCATTGTTAACTTTCCTTAAAAAAAATAGTCTTGAACTAGCAGTTCGTTCGAGTAGACACTACTCATGAACTGTGGGATGTCTAATGAAAGCGTTACCCAGTGGGACTAATTTTCTAATAAATTAGAAAAACAACAAAAACATAAGATTAAAGCTCCTACTAGTTTATCGGTTCCAAATACCGTCTAACTAGCAACACTTTAATTTATGATTCTCCAATTTTTCTATTAGAAAATATCTCGTGTAGTCATTACAGAATTAAAAATTCACTAAAAGAATTTTACCGTCCCAATCATCTTTCAAACTAACTATGGTTGTCTCTCGTTCAACACGAGTGACAGCAGTGACATACTTATTTACGTCACTTAAGTCCTGAAGGCTCAAGAGAAATATCTCTTCCGAAAAATTGATCGCATGTGAGATTAATAAATACAACGTTCTAGTTACTTACCACTTATAACGAAGTCGTTACTAGTCAATTTAAAACTTGCAGTCTAGTACCCTAGAGAGATATATAAATAGTTGTAAATAAAATTGACAGAAAATAAATCCAAATTATACACTACTAATAAATTTTAGGAACTATAAACTAAGTACTTATAGTCTATCCTACCGTTCCAAGGACTTAATCTCTTACCTCAGTGCCGCCTTAGGGTAGGTCAAAGAGGTTTCGATTAATATTGAAGATCAAATTGAGAATCGAACATCTCATTTGTGATCGTCAATTACCTTTCCTTTTTCAGCCAAGGTATTACCAAAATACTCTTTATGAGTGTGACCTACTGTTTCAGATTTTTAGGTAGACCCCGAGTGTGCCGCCTTAGGGTCGGTCAGTGACCCGGCGAGTACCCAAAATCCTATCCTCTCGGAGACCAAACCTTGAATTTTGATAGCGGTGAAGGCCTTCCTTAGGGGGCCGAAATCAAAGCCGGCACGAGGCGTCACTATTCTCTCACGGTGCTTGAGTCAACAATAGAGGCTGTGGGGTCGGCTGTCGCCTCTCCCGCTCCCACTCAATATTTTGAAAAAAGTGGTGGGTTTACTGATTTCGTTTTTGGACTTGATGTATCTTTAAGGAACAATAAATCATGGGCCCGAATGGTGTCGGTTATGTGGGCTAGCCCAACCGACCTATTCATTGGAACACATGTGGCTGTCGGACGGGTCAAGCCTAGGGGAGCTCCATTGAGCCGTAGTGGCTCGTCGGATGGCTCAGCGTTGCCGGACCCCTGTGCAAACGCCACACGTGGAGGGTTAAGTCGATCGAGCCGTGGATCAGTTGACCACCCAACCATGGTTTGACCATTTTCGAACCATATTCGCCCATAATTGTCCAATCCCTTAACATCAAACTTTCACGTAGACACTACGGACAAAAACGAAATCTCGTCTAGGTAAGGTGGAATTCACCGAGAATCCAACACCTTAACCACGAGGTTTCGGGATTTTACTCCCTATGCTTTCGCAGAGTGGGATTCACCGAGAATCCATCACCCAACCTCGACGATTGACAAAACCCGTGATCCTCGGTTTTTTTACCCTAATTAGTTTCTAATTAATATCATACAATTAATTAAAACTAATTGTGTGTTGTATACATGCCTAACTAATTCCTCGAATTAATTTCTACATGTATGCATATGGAGTAGAATTCATGATATAATGCATGTCATGGCAATTTTTCGGTTCTACACATACAATCTAAAATGTATTCTAGTGCGGAAAATAAACACCGACCGTTGGCACCCCCGTATCTAACCTATTAGAAAATAAATAACCAAACACTAACTAGGATTTACTACTTTCTAACATAATCTGCAGCTGTTCAAATTCTTCGATGATCGGGAAACCAAACGAACTCGGATCGTGAGGAAACTTTCCAGATCTGTTCTTCACTCTTCGGGCTTTAATATGGACGGTTGGATCGGAGTTTTGACTTGTCAATTTTCTCCAGTGAGCCGCCTAACTTGCTGTTGAATCTGTCGCTTACAGCAGCGCATCAAAATTACACAAATATTTATTTAATATAGCATTAACTTGAAATAAATAAGTTTTCTATTATGATACAACAAATATTAATGCTATATAAATATAGCATTAATATTTGTTGTATCATAATAGAAAACTTATTTATTTCATACAATTAAGTTGATGCAAAATTTGGTGTATTTTCGTGTGTTCGTGTGTTCTTTTAAATTCTTATTCAATGTGCATGAGAAAAAGATATGAAATAACTATAACATGGATGAATTCATTTTATTTAAATTTTTATATTCAATATACAATTACTTTATAAATCAAACGTATAGTTTTTTTTGAAAAAATCAAACATGTAGTTAACAATAGATGTAATATTAAACTATATTTCAAATTTTATAAAGTACAAAAATATTTTTTAATTTAAACACATGCAACTTTGCTAGTGTAATTTCCAACGCAGAAATATAAACGTACACGTTTAAGAAGTGGTAACTCATTGCACCCACCGAACGTCTATAAAAGTGTTCATTCATTGCATTTGCAATTTCAAGAAACAAGCGGTCGTTACAACAAATTCATTCGTTTACTTATTTTGCGCCTCTTTCGCCGGATTTTCTCCGTCCTGAATTTTCGGCCAGAAGGTCGATCGGGAGGGGAGGAGAGAGGAGGATAAAGATGCATCAGATGTTAGGAAGCCACCGAGCAGCAGCAGCATGGGGAAGAAATGTTCAGATGATTTGGAGGCAGCGGCGGCGACGCTGCTTTTCCGGCCTAACTCAGACAAAAGAAACGGCCTTTCTCCTCCAAAAGGACGAAGAAGAAAGCGTGCCTGTAATGCCACGCTTTCATTACACTCCTCCTCCGTACACGGGTCCCTCTCTCGACGATATTATGAAAAAGCGGAAAGAATTCCTCAGTCCCGCCATGTTCTACCTTTACAAGAAGCCCGTGAGTACTATTTATATACCGCATCTCATGATCAAACATATATATATATATATATATATATATATATATATATATATAATGATTTTCCTTTAAAAAAAATCATTGCCTCCTGAGTCCTGACTCGTAAATATTTTTCTGGAATATTCAAATATTGGTTTGAAATCATGTTGAAGTAATCTCAAATAATTATTTTTTTAAAGAGATTCACGAAAATAAAACAATAACAAAAACAAAAACAAAACAGAGACAGAGAACTTCACTGTGAAACGTAAGAATTAAATTCTTGATCATCTTCAGAAATAAAATTATAGTTATTTTTTAAGGGAGAATATTATAGTTGATGAATAGTTTTTTTTTTTTCTTTTTTTTCATCTTCCTTATTGCAATTTTTTTTCTGAAGTACACACAGAAAAGTTGCAAAAAAATAATGATAATAATCTTTCACACAGTAACGAGAGAAAGTTACGGTAACGAGTATTTATGGTTTATATCAAGTTTATGGATGTTTATAGAAAATGTTTATTTCGACCCGGGCTGAATTCCGAATTAGTCGGATAAGTGAGTTCCGGATACCGGGGGTTTTAAAAATAAAAAAAATAAAAAAAAAATTTGTTTCACAATAAAGTGTCACAACACATTTTTACACTAAAGGGACTCATAGAAATTTATAGGACTCACACGGTAATCAACGGTAGAAAAAAAAATGTATGTTGTGTATATTGTTGTGATCATTTTGTGGTGTAACTATCAATGCCCTTGATCACAGGACCTCGATCCCCGCCGGTGCAAGGTGCACCGCTCCCCCGACAGTGTATCGAAACGGAGTCGTTTCGATCCGAAACGATGCCGTCTCGGTGCAATCTAAAAAAAAAAACACAGTCAATACGGCGTCGTTTCGGATCGAAACGACACCGTTTCGATGCATTGCCGGGGCAGCTGTGCATCTTGCACCGTCGGGGATCTTTTCCCCTTGATCACATGCCTTACCATTAGCTAATTAGTAATTACGTCAGCATCTTCCATCTCTTACAACCTAAAAAAAGAAAATTGACTATCAATTGATTGAGAAATGTTTGTGTCATAATAAAATAGTCAAAACAAAGTGCGACAACAAATTTTTAGTTTTTATACCATTGATTTTTATGGGATCCGAATGCAAGATATTGGCCATCCATGAAGCCTATAAGATGTGTGTAGTGACACAATTTTCATGAATTGATATATCGTATTCTATTGTTTACCTCTACACAGATAAATGTGGTACACGGTAAGATGCAGTACCTGTTTGATGAAACTGGTCGTAGATACTTGGATGCGTTTGGAGGAATCGCTACTGTTTCGTGTGGACACTGCCACCCCGAAGTTGTTGAGGCTATGATCAATCAAGCCAACCGCATACAACATTCTACCACTTTGTACTTTAATCATGTCATTGCTGATTTTGCTGAAGCTCTGACCTCCACTTTGCCTGGCGATCTCAAGGTTTTTACTTGTTTCACAACTTTAATTCCACCCCCGCCCCGTTATTATTGCGTTTTGAGTTCAAATAATACGAGTATATGTGCTTGTACAGGTGGTGTATTTTACGAATTCTGGGACAGAAGCGAATGAATTAGCAATCATGATGGCCCGGTTATACACCGGATATCATGATATTATAGCCTTGAGAAATGCATACCATGGAAATGCTGCTGCAACAATGGCTGCCACCGGGCAGTGTAACTGGAAATTTAATGTTATGCAGGTAGAGTATAGTATGGTTTTTTTTCTTTTTCAAACCAATGGCATTATGTGCATGTATTTTTAGCTACAATTAATTGGCCTTTTTTCATGAACAACGGAGGCGAGCTATGAACTGCTACGTTTACTTTCCTGAATCTTGATTGATTTTACTAACAGAGTGGAGTCCACCATGCCATGAATCCTGATCCATATAGGGGTATATTTGGTTCAGACGGAAAACAGTATGCAAATGATGTTAAAGATCTTATCCAGTCTTCAACAAGCGGTCGTGTTGCTACATTTATATCAGAAGCTATTCAGGTAATTAAATGCAGCTTATTTAAACGTGATGTGAGATTAATTCTAACCTCGAAGAAACTAGAATACTCGGGTCCAATCTAAACCATTCCTTTTCGTGAATAGGGAGTTGGTGGAATAGTTGAGTTAGCTCCCGGTTACTTGCCTGCGGTATATGAAACAATCAAGGAAGCGGGTGGCCTATGCATAGCTGATGAGGTTCAGACTGGATTTGCTCGCACAGGTAATCACTTCTGGGGATTTCAGAGCCATGGCATCGTCCCTGATATTGTGACAATGGCTAAGGTTACTTTTCTACTACTTAGATCATATAAAATTTTTACTCACTTTCCTTTCTTTATCATTTTCTCTTCCTAATTAATTGTGTGCATGAATGCAGGCCATTGGAAATGGAATACCATTAGGTGCAGTGGTTACAACGCCTAAGATTTCAGAGGTATTGACACGTCGAAACTACTTCAATACTTTTGGAGGAAACCCGTTGTGTACAGCTACAGGACATGCTGTTCTCAAAGTAATTCAGAAGGAAAAACTTCAAGAGAATGCCCTTGTTGTTGGATCCCACCTAAAAGAAAGGCTGACTGATCTCAAAGACAAGCATGAAAGTACGTACTCAACCGCTTTGTCTAATTACTTCATTGAGGTCACGAGTTGAGATACAATTCGGTCTTAACAAAGAATCTTGTTTGTTGCAGTTATAGGTGATGTCAGAGGGCAAGGGCTTATGCTTGGGGTAGAACTTGTCACAAACCGGGAGCTGAAAACTCCGGCAAACGTTGAAACTCTACATTTGATGGACAGCATGAAAGGTACTGAATTTATAAAGCCAAATAGTAAAGTTAAGTTAAAATTGTTGATACAATGTTGTTTGTTTTCAAGATTCGGGAGTCCTCGTTGGAAAAGGAGGATCATTCGGAAATGTTCTTCGGATTACGCCACCTCTCTGCTTCACCAAGGAGGATGCTGGTAAGATCTTCATTAGTTTATTTCATTACTTTTAAGAAACGTGAATTCCAGACGAACGACATAAATCCTGAAAAGTGTACTTCTCTCTACTTTGATATAAGGTTTGCCTTGTTGTTAAATATGCTTTCTTGATTGATGTGTTGCAGATTTCCTAGTAGACGTCATGGATTATGCTTTGTCAAAGATGTGAAGATGATGCCGAAAACTTAGTACTTTAAGAACCTCTAAGGCTAAGATATCCAAGCAAAAAATAATTAGCTTTGGAAGCTTTACACATTTCGTTTTTAAAGTATTTGTAAATGAACTTTTGTAAAGTGTTCAATAATTGGTAAATATGGAAATTGGTATTCGTACATAAAAGGAAGTCTTCTTATGCTTCATTGACTTTATTTTAGTACCATTATACCTTCATCTTATAAGACATCAATGTGCTATTATCATCATATACACTTACATTGCTATAAGTCTTTAATGATGGAGTATTACATTCTATATTATACTATGTGCTACTTTCATTGAAGTTTTTAAGACTTGCAATTTTGGCACAAGTTTTATGTTTAAATTACATATAGACATCATAAAATACTTATACATTGATGATCAAAACACACACGAACAATGTACTTAAGCTATACAATGATACAACACACGCAACATCTTCTATGTAATACCACACTTTGTTTCTATTAAATAATCAAGTTAATATTGCTTTGGAATGGTCAGTTCCTCCACTCACAACGTCATCAGCTCAAGATGAAGGCAAGGAGTACGTAGAGCTGTTAAACGAATCGGCGTTCACGAACAAGGCTCGAATTCGGCTTGTTTAAGCTCGTTCGAGCTCGTTCATTTATGCTAGAGAGCCGAGCTCGATCGGGTTCTCTGCTCGTTTACTAAACGAGCGACACGAGCCTACTCGTGAACGCTCGTTAGTGTTGGCTAACTTATATAATATATAATATAAATAATAAATACAAATCATATATACATTTCTTTTTTTTTTTAGGGAATATATACACATAAATAATTTAACAAATAACAAATATTTTGTGGATGTTTGATTAAACGAGTATTTTGGGTTGAATAATGGATATATTGGAATTAAACAAATCATTCCCTTTAAAAAAAATATTTTTGAACGAGCCGAGCTCGAGTTCGAGCCTGTTCGCGAGCTTCATAACGAGCTCGAGCTTGAACATTTTTAATACTTATCGAGCTGAGCTCAAACAGGCTTTTAAGCTCGTTTGTGTTAATGAGCCAAGCCGAGCCTACTCGATTACAAACGAGCTCGAGCTTGAACATCAGCTACTCGACTCGACTCGGCTCGTTAACAACACTAGGAGTACGTATGAGAGGTCAAAATAGATTTTCTATTTCTCACCCAAAAAAAGGCGTTGGATTTAAACCCACTCAAATAAAAGCTAAACTCAAACTTCAATTGCTAGTATTCAATCTCTGCACTTTACTAAATTGTGGTTCGTTCTTGTGAAACTTTTGATTGAAAAAAACTTTCTTCTTTCTAGATTGAGTCACCTTATAAGAACAAATTGTTCTTTGTGTTATTCATTGTAAGATCTTGTTCTATGAGGGATCGAAAACCTACAACCCACAAACATCGGGTTGTGAACCAAAATCGACTACATGTCATATTTGTGTGTGGTGGTTGACTTGGAAGCAGTGGTCAAGCACTCAAAGAGCGTCAATATCCAAATTTAGGCTCGGGGCCAAAAAAAACTTATGCTCTTCGAAAAAAAACCAAAAAATTTTGCACCTAATAAGGCTCAAACCCTGGTCATTTAATCGATTATAATATATTGTTCACCACTAGGGTATACCTTGTTATTTGGTAAATTATTGAAGCTTAATGTAAAAATACAAAAAATATATATATGCTATTGGGTAAAAAATTGACCGACCCTTAAATTCATCTATTTTATGGGGGCCATGGGCCATGGCCCCGTTGGCCACCCCCTAGGGGCGCCCTTGCAAAGAGCGTCAGCATCATAAAAGATTCTCTAGATCATATTGTCTGAAAGGCACGGAGTTGTAGAGTGATCATCAGGACACGAGTGATTGAAGAGGACATCTCAGTTCTTACTGTAACTCCGGTAAAAGTTGTTCTCTGTTGTTTCTCTAGAAATCAACAGTGTATGTGTATGTGCTGCACATATCAATTTTAGAACACTTAATTCTTCATTGAATTTTCAAATCCAATTGATTTCACTTCTTGGTAGTAGAGGTAGGTCTTTTGAATGAACTACTATACATAAATGTGTACAATCTTTATGTACTTACTTTGTGCACCTTGTTTGCTATTTTAGACTACTTAATCTATTTGAGCCATATGGCTAGCCACCCAACAAAATCATAAGGCTTTATCAAATATTGAAGTCATCAACATGAGTTAACATTGATTCGCGTATGACAACAAAAGCTGATCACCACCTTAGCAGCAACAACCGCCGTTGGCGACAGCAGCAGCTGCAACACTGCCACCACCGCCGTGATGAACTTTGTTGTTGTTGTTTCGATCATATCCTTCGCGGATCAATTACAAATCATATTCTAGATGAAATCAAGACAATAGAAAATTAACTACGCGATTAAAACATGTTTTGATTGTTCAAAATGGAGGTGGTTCTAATACCACTGTTAGGAAATCAACCAGGTTGGCATAGCGGAATTCAAAAAGTTCGATTTCCTTATTCTGAGGAACAACTTTGTAGAACAATTAGAACATAAAAGAAGTAGACAAGGAATCATACCAAAATGATTCGATGGATCGTCGCTTTGTCTGATGGTTGATGAATCAAGCACAGAACCGTCCAAGTGTTCGGTCTCTAGCAGTAATCCACACGAACAACTGCCGGAATCCTCTGAGGACTCCTATTCGAATATATCGATTGTTAGGTGACCTTTTCTTCTTACCAAAACTCTCACTCAAGAAACTCAATCTAATTTCTTATGAATTGCAAGTATGATTGTTATACGAAAGAGCCTGACACATATCTATTATATGAGTAGATGGACCCACATCCCAATCATAGGAGGTTTGGGATTAGCTTGTTGACTTAAAGTGTGAAGAATAAGAAACGATTTTTCTAATAAAATGATTTAGGATTATAATTAAATAATCCTGTAATTAATAATTAATCAATAGATTATGCTTATAATTATTATCCAACTTTAACAATACTTATTATTTTATATATACAAAACGAGGTAAGATACCTAAATGAACACACAAAACAAGCTAAAATCTATAGAGATGAAGACCTAGCATATCTTCAGCAAGAATATTCATCACATTCTCCTAGGCTCTGTTTGGTTTGAATGAAACAAAAAGAAAAGAAAAGAGAGGATTGTGAATGAAGAGAAACGAGGGGGAATGGGCGATTTCAAAGTCCCTTTGTAGTGTTTGGATTGATCAAAATAAAAGAAAGGAAATATCAAAGTCTCATTAATTAATTACATTGTATCATTTCCACTTATTTCCATCTTTTCTATTTCTTTTCTTTTCCTTTTGTTTCCTTCAAACCAAACAAAGCAAGGGATTATGAACTCTTTTAACACCAAAATTTCCTTGCTGCCTATTTCTGGCCATCTGATCCGTAGCACGGTTGACTTCTCTGAGCTTATATAAAATCCTGACTTTCATCCCATGATCAATCATGGCCATAATATCATCAATGAGGGATTTCCCATCTTCATCATTGCTTCTGATTTTGATGGCCAACACAACAGAGAGGGACTCAGACTCCACCAACAAAGCAGTCACCCCATAATCCTTAACAATCCATATATCTTCTTTGAAAGCCATCAGCTCTGTCTAAAACCAAAATCCCTCCCCGTGTTTCTCATGAAACCTATTATCCATCTGCCATTCTCATATCTAAAGACTTCTTCAATAGCAATCAGCCATTTGCCAACTTCAATAAATTCAATACAACTAGCATCAGTATTGACTTCAATCCATCCCGCTTGTAAAGGATCTCATGCAATCCAGTGGGTTTCCTTCTAATGACAAGCAACCAAGTTAGAACAACAGGTATCAACATATTCTTGAGCACATAAGAAAATAAAATTCACGTAGTCTTGTGCTTTATTCGTCCGGTGCTAAAAAATAAACACGTTTCTATCTTTCCAAATCTGCCAAAGACAAAACATAAAAAGGGCATTACTGGAACCAATAAAGAAATCATCTGTGAAATTTTTTGAGTTTGAGACATTACCAATCACACAATCATTAAAAGACAAATAATTGTTTCTGTAGGAATTCCGAAGATCATTATCCATCAATATCTCCATTGTAAAGGATCAAGAATGGAAAATATGATTAAGATCTTCACGGTTCAACAAAAATCTTTCAAAAAAATTAGTGTTGGACATCCTCTTTTTCCATATTTCTTTATTTGAAAGAAGTTCATCATGCCAAATAAGAAAAGAGGGAGTGGGAATAAATGACAGATAAGAGGAAAAAATAGGAATCGGGACAATGGAAATATAAAATTGGGTGATAAGGAAGATTTCATTGTTGATTACCCCAAATCCACAGTTCGGTAGAGTAGAATTGACCTCAAATCCACTATTCTACTATTCGTTGTTTTTGACGAAAATGACCTCGAAAAAATATCAAATGGGATGTCTGAATAAAGAGAACGAAAACAGGAAAAATATGGTGAAAGAAATACGATCTTTTGACTTTCAAATTCAAGCTATCACACACTTACTTGAATGTAACTTTATAGTCTCTGCTTAAATCTTCATTACTGAGTTTGTCCCTTCAGCCTTCAGCTCTTCACTCTACTATATAGATTTTGATCCACCAGCCTTCATCTTAAAAACTGAGTTTATCCCCTCAGCCTTCATCTTCAAAACTGAGTTTGTCCCCTCATCCTTCCCCTCAGCTCAGTTCCCCTCGACTCTACTGGATTTTTAAACTTATTCTAATTAATATCAGACTCTATTAAAACCTATACATTAGATTCTAGATATCTTTTTGCTTGCATCTATAACAGCTGGTCTGACACACATCATCAAAACCTATATATTCCTAACAGAAGTAGAACATGTGATGAAGTTTTTGAAGGGATTGAGAGATGAATTTGAACCAATGGTGTCTCAATCCATGTTAACGGTGCATTTTTCTGAGATTAAAGATGCTTTTGCAATGGCTGTTAAGTTTGAGAGACAAAAAATTTATGTGGCTAACAAAGAAAATAATCTAGATTCTACATACTTGATTGCTCAGAAAACTGGACATGTTAGGAATGACAGAGCTGACCAACTTGGGGCAAGATCCAGCCAGCAGAGCAGAGCAGTCAAAGAACTTGCATGTAAACAGTTCTAAGACTAAGAGCTTCAAGAAATTTCAGTTCATATTTTGTTGCTTCAATGGACGTACTGAGGATAACTTCTACAAGAAGCATGACTATCCACCCGGCGTCAAATCTATGAGCAGAGTCAACACGGTTTATCAGGCAGATTCAAATCAGTCTACTAGTTGGGAAGATCAAGAGGTTGGATATGCTATGTCTGGACTTCAAGGTCTCACTTCACAACAATTTGAGAGGCTGTTTAATCTTCTAAATTCAGATCCATCAAACCATGTCGTGCACCAGATTCATGCCTTGAATACTCAATTCTCACATGCTCAAGGATTAGGTGACCCTAGTTTGCTAAAACCAACACAATAGATCTTGGACTCTTGAGCCATATATCACATTGTGAATTTTTTTTCAAAATTAAGTAATCCTAAACATGTTAACATGAAAGTAGGTTTACCTAATGGCAGTAATGTATAGGTGACTTATATGGGACAAGTCATGATCAGTATTGATCTGACTTTGCATATTGTTCAGTACATCCCTGATTTCAGATTTAATTTGTTGTCTTTACCTACACTAACTAAGAACTTAGACTGTGCAGCTAATTCACTACTAACAAGTGTATTTTGCAGGACAACAAGAACAAAGCAGTGATTTGTTCAGATGAGCTGAAAAAGGCCTTTACATTCTTATTCAGAAGCCTATTGACACACCAGTTGTTTCACGTTGTAATTCAGTAGAGAATAACTGTTTGTCTAATAATGTAGATGTGAAACTCACTTGGCATTAGTTCTGCTTCATCTAATGTAAAATACTATGAACACGACTTGTGTTTTGTTTGCCTTATGAAAATATTGAAGAAAAAACATTTTCTTTCAGCACAACTGTTGTTAATTCTACTTTTGATCTTGTGCATATGAATATTTGCAAGGCCGGCCCAACAGTAAGGCCAATTAGGCAGCGGCCGAAGGCACAACCGTTAGTCGGTGCCCGAATTTACATGTTTCGTAAAAAGAAAAAAAAAATCGTGTAGATCTAATCTCAACCGACCTAATATAATGTGTTAATTTTTTTACTTGAATTGATAAAAGGCCCAAATTATAGGTCAACTAATATAACGTGTTAAAAAATTACTCAAATCGAGAAATGGCCAAATTATATGCCCAAATTTATTATAACTCAAATGCATCAATTCGAATTTCATAGGTCGTACCTCGTTTTGTTACGACAACCCAAATATAAACGATAACAATATATGAAAAAAATCTAACATCAATGAATTTAAATATTATATATCTATAGATTTTAGAAGCGTGATGTTGAAGTAATCTATTGTAAATATATTTTTGGAAAAAAATCGAACTAAAAGGCCCCTTCGGCAAAGTCGCCAAAGGCCCAAAAATATCGAGGGCCGGTCTTGAATATTTGGGGGCCTCTAAAGCAACATACCATGAACGGTCAACCTTAATT
Source organism: Gentiana dahurica var. dahurica (assembly GCA_024500145.1). Taxonomy (NCBI): domain Eukaryota; kingdom Viridiplantae; phylum Streptophyta; class Magnoliopsida; order Gentianales; family Gentianaceae; genus Gentiana; species Gentiana dahurica. The sequence goes on from CM044900.1 coordinate 90,553,323, forward strand.
TTTAACTTTTGTTGATGATTTTTCTAGGTATACTTGGGTGAGAGAAAAATTTGAAACTCCAAATTTGTCAAATCATTTTTCAGATTTGTTCTCACTCATTTCAGTAAACATATGAAGGTTATTTGAACTGATAATGGAATTGAGTTTAGAATTGAGTCTTTTTACCGGTAGACTGGCACAATCCATCGGACCAGCTATGTAAGCACGCTAGAGCAAAATGGTATAGTTGAAAGAAAACATCAACACCTGCTCAATATGGCCAGAGGATTACGATTCCAAATCAATTTTTTCAATATGATACCGGGGATACTGTTTGTTGCATGTTGTCAAGCTTATAAATGCAACCCCAACACCTTTACTAAATGAAATCAGCCATCATCAAATGATGTTTGGCTCGAAAGCTGATTATACTGTGTTTAAAGTGTTTGGATGCCTGGTTTTTTATTGCACTCTTCAGCAATTTAGAACTAAATTTGACTATAGATGCAGAACCTGTTGCACTCTATGTAGTAAACTGGGCACAATCTGATTACATTGACTAGGAAACGAATAAGCAAAATTACAACAAAAAGGAATTACAACAAATCAAATCGAAATTACAACAAAACAACTTACAGTTTGTTTTGAAACAGATTAAAAGTAGAAGGAAACCGAGCCGTGTGTTTAACACACTTTCCTTAAGACTAATTTGTCCTCTCACCGTCGAGTGTTTGAGCTTCAATGGAACATTAATCTCCCAGAATAGAACGGTTAACAAGGACAGGTTGCACCATACCTTCCTTGTTTAAGAACTATTTGCTTGAACTCTCTATTTTACATAAGAAAGGTAGAAGGAGGAGGAATTTCGGTGTATCAGCTTCTGGTTCTTAAGCTCCTCTTTTCCTGTTGTATTTGTGGTTGTATATATAGGTAGGCTCTAGTAGAGGAGAGTGGATAAACTGATGGAAGATGGAATGGAACAGTCTCATCATCTGTATTTAATGTCATAAGTGTAGCTGAACTGGAAGGTCTCAGCATTCACGTTGCCTTATCGTAAGCCCTTCGAATCGAGCTGCATTCGTGTACGCAGGACACGCAGGCATGCACAAGCCCAAGGGTAAATCCGGATTGTATTTGCACCCCCCCTGCACGCGCGAGATCGTGTATAAAGTTGGTTTCTTATTCCAACTAAACTAAAACAACATCATATAAATATTGACTCTTTTCCTTTCTTCCAACCAATGTGGGAGAAATAGCTTCTTCCCATTTTTCCTTTCCATAACACTTTCCATTCACACACTTAAGCCCAATAGGCCCAATATGGCATATCATTTAAAATATTCCATTTTAACCATCAATTTTCCAACAATCCCCCACATGAATGGAAATTGTGTAAAACCCTAGCAAAGGCTCTAAGAATGACATAGAGAGTTCAATGGTAGATGAATGCATAGGATAGGTAGGTGTAACCCTTTGAACCTTCCTTGATAATATATGTTTACTTTACTAGCTGATTAGTAGACGCGATGTCCTTGAACTATTCTGCTGTTGATATAAACGATGACATATTTACCACAATGCATCTACCTAGCAACATTTAGTTCTTGCGGTTATGTCCATTTTGGCCGTGGACATCTGCTTGGTTCTGTAAGAGTTTCTAAGAATTGCGCCCTATACAATTCCCTTTGAAGCAGCCCATCTTCTCTCTCACATAGGTAATTATGTATTCAGAATTTCTCGAATTATTCTTCTTACACAAATCATTAAAAGCTTTACTGGTAAGCTTATCCTCGTTCTCACTGTTTTTCATCTTAGGAATGAGATGGAGGGTAACCCCCCACAGTGATCTCTACTTTTGCAGTTAGGTTGTCCCTTTGAACCAAGATCTTGGGATCTCCAATCTACAAGGTAGGGTTTTCCTTCACAAAAGTTTATTCCATGGGCTTTAGTCTCATTCCTCTTGATGACTTTGCAACTACTTCTCTATTTAACCCTTTGGTTAGCGGATCCGCAAGATTATCCTCTGACTTAACATAGTCTAAGGTAATCGTACCAGTAGAAAGTAGTTGTCTAATGGAGTTATGTCTTCGGCATATATGCCTTGACTTACCATTATATATTTTGTTATGTGCTCTTCCAATCGCAGATTGACTATCACAGTGAATACATATTCCTGGCACAGGTTTTGGCCATTGAGGAACATCCTCTAGGAATTGATGCAACCATTCTGCCTCTTCTCCACATTTATCTAAAGCTACAAACTCAGATTCCATTGTGGATATGGTTATCACAGTTTGTTTAGAAGATTTCCAAGACACAACTCCACCTCCTAATGTGAATACAAAACCACTTGTGGATTTTGAATCCTTTGAATCTGATATCCAATTTGCATCAGTATATCCTTCTATAACAGTAGGTTCTCTTGTATAGTGAAGGCCATACTTACGAGTATATCTTAAATATCTCAGTAACCTCACTATAGCTTTCCAATGATCATTACTAGGATTACTAGTATATTCGCTTAACTTGCCAACGGCATAAGCGATATCCGGTCTAGTACAACTCATTAAGTACATTAGACTTCCAATAATCCTTGCATACTCTAATTGAGACACACTTTCACCTTTATTCTTTAACAAAGGTTGACTCTGATCTATCGGAGTTCTGGCTTCAATTGAATCATCTTTATTGAATTTTTCCAGGATTTTATCAATATAATTAGATTGACTCAAAATGAGACCATTAGAATTTCTTGTAATTATAATTCCCATTATCATCTCTGCTAAACCCATATCTTTCATTTCAAATCTGGCGTTTAACATATCTTTGGTAGATTTGATCATCTTATCATTGCTTCCAATAATAAGCATGTCATCAACGTAAAGACACAAAATGACATAGCCATATTTTGTTTCTTTCATGTAAATGCATTTATCACATTCATTGGTTTTGAAACCCTTTTCAAGCATAACATGATCAAATTTCTCATGCCATTGTTTTGGTGCTTGTTTTAAGCCATACAAAGACTTAACTAATTTACACACTTTCTTATCTTGTCCTGGGCTAGAAAAACCCTCAGGTTGTTCCATGTAGATTTCTTCATCTAAATCTCCATTTAAGAAAGCTGTTTTTACATCCATCTGGTGTACTTGTAAATTACGCAAAGCGGCTATAGCAAGTACCATCCTAATGGATGTTATTCTCGTTACTGGAGAATATGTATCAAAATAGTCAAGACCTTCTTTTTGACTGTAACATTTTATTACCAGTCGGCCTTATATTTATCAATAGATCCATCAGGTTTCATTTTCCTTTTAAAGATCCATTTTGATCCGTGGTTTACATCCTGGAGGTAGATCAACTAACTCCCAAGTATGATTTTGCAATATAGAATTTATTTCACTATTTATTGCTTCTTTCCACATTGGACCTTCAGAAGAAGTTGTTGCCTCCTTGAAATTTTGAGGATCTGTCTCTATCATATATGTGATAAAATCTTTACCAAAAGATTTTTCCGTCCTCGATCTTTTACTTCTTCTTGGCTCAACCTCAGTTAGCTCTTCCTCATTCACTTGTTCAGAAGGGTGATCCTGAACATGAACACGCTTTAATGAACTAGGTTCATTTGTTTTAGCCGGGAATACATTCTCAAATAATTATGCATTTCTTGATTCCATTATCGTATTTTTGTGTATTTCAGGATTATCTGATTTATACACAAGAAACCGATAAGCACTACTAGTGTGTGCATATCCAATGAATATACAATCAAAGGTTTGTAGATCCTATCATCTCTTTTTTTAGGTTTAAGTACTTCAACCTTAACCACACACCCCCACATTTTTATGATTTTGTAGTAATGTTTGCAACATTTCCACAATTCATATGGGGTTTCATCCTTCTTCTTAGAAGGGATTTTATTAAGAATGAAATTCACCGAGAGAATAGCATCCCCCACAAGTTCTGAGTTAAACCTGAACTTAACAACGTAGCATTCATCAGCTCTTTAAGAGTTGAGTTCTTGCGTTCATCAATACCCCTTGACTGGTGTGTGTATGGTGTAGTTGTTTGATGAATGATGCCGGCACCTCAGCAAGACTCATGAAACGGTACATCATATCCACCACCACAGTCACTACGAATAGTTAAATCCGTATGCTAAGTTGTTTCCCACCTTCATTCTTATAACATTTAAAAGCATCAGAGCCTCATTATCTTCAATGTCATTTAACGGTTTGTAGAATATCAATATTCTACTTATTATCTAGGTTTAGTTAAAACCTTTACAATCATTTTAATAGTCATCAACACCACTATTAAATCCCGTTAACTATGATAGTTGAATTTTTAAATAATCATAAATTAATGATTACTATTCATAATCTCTGAACCTTATTGACGTTTTAAGAATTAATAATCATCAATACCATGATTGCTATTAATTCTCATTAACTTTGACAATAAAACGTTTTCAATAATTATTACTGTAACGGTTCATATTCCACTTACCGGTCATCCGGTAACAATTCAGTTCAACACAATGTGTATTCCACAAGATACAACCATAAAAATTTAATTATTTAAAAATTATCATGAGGATTTAAATCAAACCCGATTTAGTTCACACAAATAATCATACGGTTGCACACACGTTATTTACAATGATGCACCTCAATGATTGTTGTAAATACATAAACTCAACAATTCCTCCATTATTTGGATCGAACACGACGATACCAACATAATAAAATTTGCATTATAGACAGTATCCTCAGACTACCGCTATAATTTTAAAGCAAATTCATTTTATTTCATAACATGTATAGAATTAAATTTTAAATTGATAAAATTTACATCTATTTTATAACATGTATTAAAATTTTGGACAAACAATTACTAATAAATTCGTTGTAGAGTATTAAAAGTCACAACACTTTAATTATAATATACATTAATAAATCATATGTTATCTCATATGATTACATGTATAGATCCAATGACCACAAAATGGACTACATCCATTAATATACATACAATTAAATTTCTCGAAGAAATTTAATAATATTTTATTATTCCGTATCAAATAAAATCACTCAACGAAATTTATGTCACAAAAATAATGTTGTGTCACAACAAATTATACTATAATCAAATAAAGAATTATAATTAAATAATTCTCAATCGAATAATTATTTCCTTCCTGAAATAATAACAACAAAACTCATTTACACAAAATGATTTTGAGTCCACAAAAATTTTCCTCAGAAAATATATCACATGCGTCACAACAAACACAATTATATATATATATATATATAAATTTTGATCATCTTCATGTGATCATGTATTTTTTATGTTGATAATATTTACTCATAAATAATATCATAAAATATGCTCAATATGTTAAATGAATTGACAAACTGATTATAAAATGTTTCTTGAGTATCTATTATGACCATTCCTAGAACCAGTTTGTTTTCATTACAACTCGATTCGTTTTCTTCAAGAGCAGAAAACTGAACCATTTAATCTCGTTTCGTTTTCTTCAAGAACGGAAACTTCAATGAGATTATTTTATCATCACAAACCGATTCGGTTTAAAGCCGATTCGTTTTTGACTCGTAATGGTTGTCATATCTGAAATTTGACATAAACAGATTAAATTCCTTTCAATACTGTATAGAACGTTCGGGAACCGAACTATACTAATTAAAACAATCTCGAAATTGTTTCTGTTAAATTTCTTTCAATAATATATAAAACGATCTCGAAATTGTTTCTATTATATAAAACAATCTCAAACTTGTTTTTATACTGATTATTGAACAAATCGTTTGAGAATCCTGTATGATTACTCAAAATATTCGTGAGTATCTTAGACGATCACTCCATGAAAATTCTGCTCCGTTTATAACTCTGTTTTGAAACAGAAAACGAGCCTTCGATTCGTAAACAACAGATTACTGTTCGTTTTCAATTCTGTCAATGAACCAGAATTATTCTGTCCTCGGCTCACCGATACAGAAACACGAATTAGTCTTAAGATTGTTGCACTCTATGTAGTAAACTGGGCACAATCTGATTACATTGACTAGAAAACGAATAAGCAAAATTACAACAAAAAGGAATTACAACAAATCAAATCAAAATTACAACAAAACAACTTACAGTTTGTTTTGAAACAGATTAAAAGTAGAAGGAAACCGAGTCATGTGTTTAACACACTTTCCTTAAGACTAATTCGTCCCCTCACCGTCGAGTGCTTGAGCTTCAATGGAACGTTAGTCTCCCAGGATAGAACGGGTAACAAGGACAGGTTGCACCATACCTTCCTTGTTTAAGAACTATTTGCTTGAACTCTCTATTTTACATAAGAAAGGTAGAAGGAGGAGGAATTTCGGTGTATCGGCTTCTGGTTCGTAAGCTCCCATTTTCCTGTTGTATTTGTGGCTGTATATATAGACAGGCTCTAGTAGAGGAGAGTGGATAAACTGATGGAAGATGGAATGGAACAGTCTCATCATCTGTATTTAATTTCATAAGTGTAGCTGAACTGGAAGGTCTCAGATAAAATAAAGATTTTAAAAACCGAGCCTTAGCCCTTCGAATCGAGCTGCATTCGTGTACGCAGGACACGCGGGCATGCACAAGCCCAAGGGTAAATCCGGATTGGATTTGTACCCCCCTCCCCCCCTGCGCGCGCAAGATCATTTATAAAGTTGGTTTCTTATTCCAACTACACTAAAACAACATCATATAAATATTGACTCTTTTCCTTTCTTCCAACCAATGTGGGAGAAATAGCTTCTTCCCATTTTTCCTTTCCATAACACTTTCCATTCACACTCTTAAGCCCAATAGGCCCAATATGACATATCATTTAAAATATTTCATTTTAACCATCAATTTTCCAACAGAACCTGTGTATATCTTGGCAATTCTACAACCTTCAAATGAGCTATTTTACTATATATGACAAATAAAGATATATTTGTTGCTAGAAATACTCGGTTTCATGAGACTTATTTTCCTTTGTTTAAACCGGTTATAGGTAATTCTAGGTGTCCCATAGACATGTCATTAACATTGCCCATTTCAGAAGGGATTCCGGACAAATCATTTGGAGACTCTGCTGGAAATGAGTTAGCTAAACAAAATTCAGTTGACCAGAAGTCAGTTGAGACCAAAGAAGATCCTTGTTGTCCTAATTTGTGACAATGTTAGTGCTCTTCACATTGCTTACAATCATATTTGTCATAAGAGAACTAAACATATTGAGATTGATTATCATGTTGTCAGAGACAAAGTTTAACCAAGCCTGATCAAACTCGTGCATGTTCATACAAAAGAACAACTTGTTGAAATCCTCACCAAGGTTTTGGATGCACTCATCTTTTGTTATTTGTTGGATAAGCTAGGTGTTTCCAAAAATTTCTAGCCAAGTTCTAGTGGATAAAGGAGTGTTGGAGCAAGCAGGATGTGCAAGCTGATTCATTCACCACTTTCAGCTTGAGGGGGTGTTATAGTATATGGATAAAAGTGTGTTGGAAGCAAGAGGATTTGTCCACACTTAGAGTCCAAGACAATCATCTGATATGATTCAGACATGCTAATGAGCTGACTTGAAGTAGTGCTGTTAAGCCGTTCGTGAACAATCGTTAGTGTTCGTTCAGCTTAACGAGCCAAGCTCAAACATGATTGTAGGCTCATTTGCTTAACGAACGAACACGAGCTTGGTTCGTGAACGTGCTTATATAAATACCTTGATTTACAGTAACTCTAACTCAAAACATGATAAGTCATTCATTCATCTAATAGAGATTATAGATTGATTTTATATAATATTTAGATGTTATAATACTTTTTGTTGTGTGATGTATGTAATATTAATATATAACTTGTTATTTTTGCATTTGCACTTTATGTTTTATACTATAATGAACCGAAGTCGAGCCAAACTCGAGTTGGAAGACAACAATATGTTTAACGAGCCGAGCTCGAACATAAATTTTTGTTCATTTAACAAACGAACAAGCTCTTGAGCCAAACGAGCTCGAGCTCGAACCACCAATACTCGACTCGGCTCGACTTGTTAACAACACTAACTTGAAGATATCAGCTGAGTAAAGAGTTCAGCTGAGATGACATACTTCAGCATAACACACTTCGGTTGAAGAATATGAAGCTGAACTTAGACAACTTTATGTTATAGCCGTTTGTAACTGATTTGTGAGAAGCATCATCTATAAATACTTTATCACAAGCCACATTGTAACTTAACTGGATCATTATCTTTGATTAATGAGAATTCCGCATTATATTTTGTCTTGTGTTTTCTTTCAACATCTTGCCTTTCCAAAAAAATTGTGTTGAATGATGCCCTTACTTTACTAAGTAAAATCCATTATTTGCATACACTGCCACATAAGTTTATCATAAACATTTCTTATAGACAAAAATATAGATAATATATGTTCGGCTATATACGAGATGGAAATTTCATGAATTTACTCATATTTTTCTTTGTATAGTGATTAATAAGGCAACCGACTGTATTTGATGGGAGAGAGCTATGATCTGGATGGGCTTTGAAACTTGGTGTTAGGGGAAACCATGGGTCGAAGCAAATATCTATTTTTGTGCTATTACCATCTTCATTCTCAGTCCTTTGAAAATAAGATCATGTCCCTTGGAAATACTTCTCCAAATAGCTGAAGGAGTGCACGTGATAGCTGTCGTACCAAAGTCTTTTGATTTGAAGTATTTCAATTTCGCCATCTTTGTTGAAAGCGCCTCTGAATCATTTAATATTTGACATGCTTTCTTTGCGAGCAGAGCTACATTGAAACACTACAAGTCTTTCAACCTAAGACCACTTTCCAATTTAGGCTTACAACAACGTGTCCAATAGTTTCAATGAATCTTTTTCTCTCCATCTGCTTTGTCTCAAAAAAATGCTTTGTGTGATTTTTTCAAGCTCTAAGATTAAAGCTTATGGGAGAAGGAAACATTGCATCACATATTCTGGGAGCGATGGGATTCGTGAATTTATCAGCACTTTCCTATGAGTTGCGGAAAAATATTTTCCCTTCCCACCATTTAGCTTCTTCCCTGCTTCACGTATGCGAAAATATCTCTTTTTTTGTTCGACCAACAACCAAGAGAAGTCCTATGTACTTTATGTTGTCCTTCCCACGAGACATATTTAGGATTGAAGTGAGCTCTTATTTCAAACATTGGTTAATCTGAGTGATGAACAGGGATGTTGATTTATTGAAATTTTTTAGCATCCTTATTAAAAGGATGCCATGTTTTTTTCAAAACAAAAGCATTTTATAAACCGGAAGATACAACATGCTCCCGGATAGACCACTCCAACCAGAACAAAGCCGGAACAACCACCACCAACCTGTGACTAATAGACCAAAAAACTAAAAGAACAAAAAGACAAGAAGAAAACACAAGTAAACAACAAAGGCCATCGCTAGAAACCCACCGTCAACACCTAACCTTTTTACACCACTGAAGCTACCTGCATTCAGGGGCGGATGCACCCCAATGCTAGGGGGCACTGGCCCACTCGGATCTGAAAAATACACTACTATGTTATGTACTTTTTCGCCCCACATAAGATTTTTATATTCGCCCTTATCATCCATCTATAATAATCCGAAAATTTGACATAAAACATATATCATGTAAATAAAAATACATAGTTATTATCATAGTGATACATTTAAAAAATATTAATCGGTTACGGAATATTGGTTTTCTTTAAAAAAAAAACATTGTTTGTAGTGTTTTAAATCTTTATAGATAGAAGTAGAAGAATTAATGTGTTCGGATAATGCAAAATATAGTAGTTTTTTTTATCATATAAAGCGAAATGTATAGTCGTTTTTTTACGATGTATATTAATATATTTTTCCGAATCGTAGGGAGGGAAAAAAAACACTGCTATATACTTTTTTTTATTGCAATTTTTTTTTAGAAATTTCGCCCCTGGTCGTCTGGGATACTGCATCCGTCCCTGGCTGCAATCCACTAATACAATACCAAGTGAGCCTCAATGAAAGCCACCGTATCGTCAGTCACAAATCAGCTAAAAAACTAGATCTAGGAGGAAAATCATACCGAATAATCAAATAGAAAGAGATAAATTTCATCAAAATATATGAAAAGGTGAGACGGAGAACCCATAAATAAACCATTTACTTGGTTAAAGAACAAGAGCAAACTACGGCTGGACAAATCCCTTAAAACCCGACCCGACCCGATTCCCATCCATATCCCAACCCGATTTTTCTCGACCCGTATTTTTCCCGACCCGGGTTAGTCGGGTTTTCTCCCTTCCCGAACAAGGACGGGAATATATCCGGGTATAATGTTTGAATCCCGACGGGTCCCGATCCCGACCCGACCAAATTAATTGTTTTTTTATAAATTTATTTATTATTTTTTCCAAAAATAAATTTATTGCTTATTATGTATTGATACGCACAAACAGTAAAAATGTATAAAAAAATTTGCTTGATTCTTGTCTATAAAATGCCCTTAATTTGTGGCAGTGAATCAATTGGTGTGTCAATGCATATTTTTTCGGGGGAAGGGGCTACAAGGACAAAAAAAACATAAATGGGTCTGCAAGGACATTTTCCTTTTTCAGATGTTATAAAGGACAAAAACAAAATATTTAGACAAAAATACCCCTTGTTACTTTTTACCCTTCTACAAATAGTAACAGTGAAGAAACAAGTAGTAAGAGCCCATAAAATGTCGTAACATCCAATGAAAAAGTAGTAACGGGCTAAAAACAAGTAGTAACAGCCCTTATTTGTTAAAAAAATAAGTGAGTAACAACCCGTAAAATGTCGTAACGGGGTAACAGCCCGTAACATTAAAATGTCGTAACATCCAATAAACAAATAGTAACAACCTAAGAAGAGGTAGTAACAGCCCGTAAAATGTCGTAACATCCTCGTAACATTCTCGTAACAGCCCGTAAAACGAGCCCGTAAAATATAGTAACAGCCCGTAAAATATAGTAACTGCCATTAAACAAGTCGTAACATTCTCGTAAGGTGTCGTAACATCCTAAAAACAAGTCGTAACAATCCCGTAAAATGTCGTAACATCCCATAAACAAGTAGTAACATCCCAAAAATACAGATTTATTAGTGCTCAAGCGTAATATATATATATCGTAACATCCCATAAACAAGTCGTAACATCCCAAAAATGTAATAACGTAATAGTAACAACCCTAAACCCTAAACTTTCTCAAAAAAAAACAGTCTGAATACATCGTTTCCTTCCCAAAAAAAAAAACAAGCTGCATACATCGTCTCCTCCGTCCGGCTTGCACCTCCGGCGATTTCTCGGGTGAATGCAAGGCTGAATCGAAGCTTTCATTGTTTCCTTCCCAAAAAATCCAAACTGCTGCAAATCTGTAACTCCCGCCGCTGTCACCCTTCTTCACCCTCCGTCTCCGCCGTCACCCTCCTTCTCCACCGTCACCCTCCTTCTCCGCCGCAAATCTGCAACTTCCGGCGGCACAATCGTCACTCCTCCTCCTCTGCCCCAAATCATCCCCAAATCCTAATGCCCATCATAAACAGAACCGAATGCAGCTTTCACTCAATCTAATTGTAAGGTCCACTCCTCGTTGATGATGTAATGGGGGTGGCGCTGTGGTGTTTTTTTGCTCAACGCCGGTGGGCAATGGAGGTGGCGGCTGTGGTGTTCTTTTTGTGGTTTGAGATTTGAGTGAGTTTGGATGAGGGAGATATAAGAATTGGAAAAGGGGTATATCGGTAAGTTTGCACATGTTTTGTCCTAATTAATGTCTAGTGTACTTGGAGCCAGATAAATGAATTAATATGTCCTTCTCGGCAAAAAACTATATTTTTTTAAGTTGGTGTGTCGATGCACACATATAAATTTCCCTATGCATATTTTTTTTAAGTTGGCAGTGAATCAATTGGTGTGTCGATGCACACATATAAATTTCCCTATGCAAATTTTTTTTAAGTCAGAGGGTGCGCATTCACAATAAAATCGCTACTTTGGTTTTAGGCTAATTTTTTGAATCATGAATAATTGGTGTGTCGATGACTATATATATGATAATAAAGTCTTACGGTCACCATTGGACCGATTGTATTGCATTATGAACTTGTGTATTCATCTTTATGAAATTGTTAAACTATGTATATTTTTGTTTGATGGTGATGATGCATTAGATTTTGAAGACAAAAAATTACAAAAAAAATGATGAAAAAGAAAAGATAACATTTTGCGGGGATATTTATTCCCGACCCGATCCCGAACATTTGAGAGTCCCGATTGTCGGGTCCCGACACCTATCGGTTTGGGACCGGGGAGCAAAATGGTTTCCCAAATTTTATCGGGTTGGGAATTGGGTTGAAGGGTTATGGGATGGGACCCGACCCGATGCCACCCCTAGAGCAAACCATGGGTATTAAAAAATACAGCCCAACAAGGCATTGACCTAGTGGTAATTATTGTGGTCTTTAATCCGAATGTTTCGGATTCGAGTCCCATTGAGGTTAAAAGCGTGCGTGTGTATGTTTCGTATACGTCAGTTTTTTTTTTTACCATTTTTAATTAATGGGAATGGAGTTCAATTTTAAATGAGAAAGTTTTTTCACAATTTTAGGTTATCCTCGCTGAATTTGAGTCCAGGAATAATTTTTATTCTGGCCAAATATGAGTCAATGATTTTTTTTAGACTCAATACTGTTATTGAGTCTAAAAAAAATCATGATTTTTTAGACTCAATATTGGTCCAACAACATGATTGATACCCCTTCAAAAAAAACATGATTATACTTCAAGGCTAAATTTGGTCCGTAAACAGATCAACATCCAGTCAAAACGAATTTGAGTCAGAAAATTTGTTTTATTCTGATCGTATTTGAGTCAGGATATCTGTTTTTTCTGAACCCCGACAAAAAACACAGATTGAATCAGTACGTAAATTAATCAATATCCCGTCTATATTTAAGTCTGAATTTATTAATGAAAACATTAAATGTGATAAAACTAGAAATAAAAGTTAAACGTGTTATTTTTTTATTTTATTTTTTGGAAAATAAACGTGTTATTCTTTAAAAAAATAAAATTTTAAGTGTGTTAAAAACAATTAAGTTAATAAATTTCGAATTATTTATCTCTATCTTATATCTATTAAGTGCTAAGGACTTTACCCGCAAGAGGCCACGTGGCAGCCTCTTGGGCTGACACATTGCACCCAATTTTTTTTTTCCGGTAAACACTGGATTTCGGTTATCGTTATATATAAACCGAATGAGGCTTTAAAATTCAATCAACAGAAAATTTTCGATTTTTCGATTCGATTTCGACACAATACTTGAATATTATACACAACAAAGTGTATATTTCGATACGGTTCATTTTTAATACCTCCAACTGACAGTGCGGATTCAGTTTTAAATTTCAATCAACCGAAAATTTTCGATTTCGACACAAATATTGAATAAAACCGTGTGGACACCACATTAAATGTTTTTTATTATTTTGAATAACATAACGTCGGTGGAACCGACGTCCATTTGCAGTACGAACGTCACTAAAATTGACGTTGAAATACAAAATCACTTTTTATATTCTTCAGCCCGTTTGACACGTGTTTTTTTGTACCAAATGAAAGAACACGAGATCAATGACGTATTCATTAATGATAAGAAAGAGAAATGTCGTATAGAAAATGAGTGAAACACATTTTCAAGCATATTATGATCTGGAAGCTAAGGCGTCCCGGGAGATTTGACCGTGTAGTTATGGTCCGCTTATTGTTTTTCTATAATGTTTCATTATGTAAATTTGAAGCTAAAGTGATCGACTTTATGACATTGTTCTCCGATACATCATATTGTAGTTTATTTTATAGATGGAAACTACTGATAGGGCTGGAAGAGAGGTGATTCAAAATCTTCACGTCGCTAAGAAAGAGCTACCTCTTGGAGAAAATGTGATATATTTCTCTTGCTTTCTTTGTCTTGTGCCTTGAATTTGTTACGGTTTAAGCTTACGCAATTTATTTCACGTTGGGGATCTATTCTTTGATATTATCGTTGGTAACGATTTATGTTGGGCCCGCCGTGTCTTGCACAGCTCACGTTAACTAGTCTATATCTTATTAAAAGAGACCCAAAGCCTCCAAATAGCTCCACGTCTCCTGTTCCTTCAATTGTTGGTGTTCTCCCTTGCTGACACGTGGCAAGCTGTCAGCTGCTAGCTTTTTTTTTCTAACACAATAGAATAACCTTAGCAATATGTATAAATATAGATACATATATATTGGTGGATGTACATTTACTTAAATGAGTTTATGGATCCCGTTAAAAAATGTAATACTTTGCATTCTACCTATAGAAAAATATTTCGGCCCACGTGATTTTTTTTTTTACTTTGTTAAATCTGTATTTAAGATATCATCTTCAAATTCTTCAGATTGTCTAATCTTCTGTTTAATTTCTTGAAATAAATCCTCACCAAATAGTTGGCCTGTTTGTGGGTCTTTCTTTGACAATTTTGTCCAGAACTTTGAGAAATATTTTCTCTTGATACAAGGTAAATTATCTGGAGTTATGTCTACAATTGGAGTCCATTTTAGAATCCATGGAATAGAAAATTCCAAAAAGAAATATAGTGAACCAGAACAATTTATTAAATGTCCTTGATTACTTAAATCTGAGATTTTGGGAGATATATCAACCCATTGAGAATATAAATCTTTTCATTCTTCTGGTAAAATTTTTACCGATGGTCCATGTAATAACCACCATTGTTGGAACCAATTTGGTATATATTCCAGATGTTTATATACCTCTGGGCATACTTTTATAAACCACGTATGTTTTTGTTTTCTGTTTTCATATAAAAACACATTTGTAAAAGCTTGGATATAATCCCAATAGTTATATTTTAGAGAAATATTTTTCTCTGGGAAAAGAAATTCTTTTTCTTTGAATAATGATATACCCCACTCATTTGGAAGATATATCCTTTTAATAACAATTTTTGAGAAAGTGTATTCTTTCTGATCATTAGCCATAAAATGTGTTATTTCACATTCAGAGGCCTTTAATAAATTTTCATAATAAGAACGCTGCTTATATGCAGTTACTGGAAATGGATTATTATCCAAATATTTATCCATTAATAGATGGACTATTCATTTTAAGCTTCCCTGATATATTCTCAGAAATAATTGATATCTGTTCTCCTAATATATTTAGGTATAAGTTTGCATAATTCTGATTTGATAATAAAAGATTTAATTCTTTTATAGTAAATTTTAAAGAATCATTTTCAATTAATATGGAAAATGCATTAAAATTTAATATTTTACCACTTCTTTCAATTGTGAAAGCATTTCTTCATTGTTTAAAGAAATAGATTCTTCTGAGGTTTTAACAATTTATTTTAAACCCAATTTTTCAAAGGTTCCTAATTGATAAATTGTTTTAGGTTCTATTCTTGGAATAGTCCATCTATTTAATAAATCCAGATTTCTGGGAATTTCAAATTCTTGTGTGAGACTATTCTTGATATTTTCTGTTTTTCTTAACATTATTAAGAAAGTGTTAAAATATAACGTATAAGATAACAGTAAATACTGCCATGGCTCTGATACCAATTGAAGGATGCGTATATACATATTGATTAAATGGGTAGTCTAGCATAAGAAAACCGTCTTAAATCATATAACAAAATGGTATTTTTACTTGATTATGAAATCCGTCTACAAATATAATTTTTGATCCAACATGCAAATGCCAAAAACCCTAAACGCCACACCTGGGCTAAAGCGGGTATGAACGGCCACAAAAGGATCAAATTATATTCATGCCAGAATTAATCAAAACCTTGTTACATAAGATTGCCAGTTTTCTGCTTAACTCCTAATCATTATATACACATTCTTAAAACAATACAAGACCATACAATGTATTTAAATTTATCCTTACATTATATTTTAACACAAAAAATCTTTTAGCCTATCATTAGGCTAATACGAAATAATAAAATAAAAAATAAACAAAACAAAAATAAAGTATACTTACAATTTCTTAGTTGTGATCAAGACCAACAAGATTCTTTATTTAACTTGGAAGAAAATTTTTACAAGATAGTAGTGGGAGAAAGAGAAGGCGAGACAGATCTCAAGCGTCCCCTCCACATTACAAAGAACTAATCTATATATAGAGAAACTAAAGAAGAAAGGCCAAAACAAGTGGGCCAAAAGTAAAAATAAGTGGCGAGCATTTGCCAATTATAAAAAGCAAAAGAGAACTACTTTTGCTATTCATTAATAGTAAAACTTTATTAAAGTTGTTGTCGGTAATAAACGACAAACTCATAGGACCCATCTTGTCCTTGTGGTGATAATACATTCAATGATTGTCTTCAATCTTGAAATTCTGATAACTTTTCAATAACTGTTTGAATATCTTCATCGATCTCTTGATTTGGATCTTGTGATTCTCCAGCAAGATTTGCAGAAGACATAGATGTATCTGATTTATCATCCCCAATTTTGTGACCAAAATTCTTCATTAAATCTTTCTTCATTTCAGACATATAATGTTGTAAGATTTCCTTTTTGGAAACGATTCCTTTCATTTTAAGCTTCCCTGATATATTCTGAAAGGGACTCTGACTGCAATCTGTATTTAAGATATCATCTTCAAATTCTTCAAATTGTCTAATCTTCTGTTTAATTTCTTGAAATAAATCCTCACCAAATAGTTGGCCTGTTTGTGGGTCTTTCTTTGACAATTTTGTCCAGAACTTTGAGAAATATTTTCTCTTGATACAATGTAAATTATCTGGAGTTATGTCTACAATTGGAGTCCATTTTAGAATCCATGGAATAGAAAATTCCAAAAAGAAATATAGTGAACCAGAACAATTTATTAAATGTCCTTGATTACTTAAATCTGAGATTTTGGGAGATATATCAACCCATTGAGAATATAAATCTTTCCATTCTTCTGGTAAAATTTTTACCGATGATCCATGTAATAACCACCATTGTTGGAACCAATTTGGTATATATTCTAGATGTTTATATACCTCTGGGCATACTTTTATAAACCACGTATGCTTTTGTTTTCTGTTTTCATATAAAAACACATTTGTAAAAGCTTGGATATAATCCCAATAGTTATATTTTAGAGAAATATTTTTCTCTGGGAAAGAAATTCTTTTTCTTTGAATAATGATATACCCCACTCATTTGGAAGATATATCCTTTTAATAACAATTTTTGAGAAAGTGTATTCTTTCTGATCATTAGCCATAAAATGTGTTATTTCACATTCAGAGGCCTTTAATAAATTTTCATAATAAGAACGCTGCTTATATGCAGTTACTGGAAATGGATTATTATCCAAATATTTATCCATTAATGACCATGGGTCATTTTTCTTTTTTAAATCATCATACTCAATTAGGAATATCATTCCTTGTTTTTCATTCTCTTGATAAGAAGTTATATCTTCTTCTTCTTGTATAACAATATTTGCATAAGAGGGTATATCCTCAACTGCTTTATCTTTAGTATTTTTCTTCCTTTTATATTCAAGGAATTCTTGATATTCTTTATCAGAATTATTATTCTGACTTGAGCTTCCAATTCCGGATATATTGTCCGAATATAAAATTCTGTTACCATGTTGTACGAGGATATTTCCTCTTCCACCCCTTCCACGATAGGAATTATGAATTCCCCGTCCTGATCCTCTGGACGTCATACCTGCAATTTTTGCAACATTAATCATAATGATAATTATTTTTACAACTCCAGCATGGCTGTTTAGAGGGTAAAGAAAGCTTCAATGGCTTTCCATTTATTTCCCTTTGGATTATTTCCTTTTGCATTTTTCCCTTTTTACTTTCAACATTAAGAATGACATTTCTCCACCATTTCTGCCAGCAAAATGTCTCACTAAAATAAAAATTATTTTCAGAATTTTGAGCTGAATTGTCTGTCATTATTCCTGCAAAAATTCACATGTTAAGAAATCAGGGAGACTATTGTCTTCTCCTTTCATATGAAGAATATCAAAATCAAAAGGGGCTAAATGGGCTTGCCACCTTGCAAACATTTGTTTTGAAACATCATGCTTAAAATCTTTATTAAACATAAATTTCGCAGATTTACAATCTGTATATATAAGAAATTTCTTATTATATAAATCATCCTGAAATTTTAAAACACATTTAACAATAGCTAAAAATTCTTTTGCTACTGCTGCATAATTCTTTTGACTATTATTCCATTTTCCAGAATAAAATCTAACAAGATAAACTTGTTTTGTTTCTGGACAAATTTGTTTTAATATGCCACCATAGCCAATATCAGAGGCATCCGTCTCAATTATTTTATCCCATAAAGGATTAGCTAACATTAAACAAGGAAGATTAATTACTTTATTTTTAATTGTTTTAACAGCATTAGTATGTTGATCAGTCCAAGGACTAGGTTATTTTTTCAATCTATCATATAAGATAGCTGCATCTTTAGCTAAATCTTTATAATAGGCAGACACATAATTAAGACTACCTAAAAATCTTTGTAATTGTGTTTTATCCAGAATAATATCTGGGAACTTTGAGGCAAATTCAATGCTTCTTTGTATAGGAATAATATTTCCTTTCTCAATATTATGACCTAGAAATCTTATTTTTGTCTGGAATAAAGACATCTTAGGTTTGGATATAACTAAACCATTTTGTATTATTAATTTTCTAAATATATCTAAATGTTTAATATGATTTTCAATAGTTTTTGAAAATACTAATATATCATCAATATAAACTATCATAAACTCACTATAAGGAGTAAATATATCATTCATAATCTTTTGGAATTCTGATGGAGCATTCTTTAAGCCAAAAGGCATAACTCTCCATTCATAATGTCCAAAAGGAACATTAAAAGCTGTTTTATACTGGATTTTTTCAGATATCTGAACTTGCCAGTATCCAGATTTTAAATCAAATTTAGAGAATATAACAGAATCATATAATCTATCTAATAAATCCTTTTTATTAAGGATTGGAGATCTTATCCATTTTAAAACTTTATTTAGAGGTTTATAATTAATTACCATTCTGGGAACACCTCTTTCTATTTCGCTATGTTTATTAACATAAAAAGCAGTACAAGACCAAGACGATTTAGACGGTTTTATTAAACCTTTTTGTAATAAAGATTCAATCTCTTTCTTACAATATTCTAAATACTCTGAATTCATTTGACAAGGTCTAGCTTTTGTCGTAATTTTTCTTTCATCAAAATCATCTTCATAGGGAAGATCAACAACATGTCGTTTTCTATCCCAAAAAGCATTAGGATGATCGCTACATATTTCAATTGAAAACTTATATAATAAGTTATTTATTTTTTCTTTAAGCTTTGGATTTAAAAGCTTTTCTTCAATTGAAAATACATTAATTTCTTGTTTTAAAAAGTTTAAATGTAAACTCTTTTTATCTATTAAATTCCTAATCTCATTTAAAAAATTAGGTATAGTTTTGGTAACAAAATCAAACCTGATTTTATTTCCTTCAAAAGTACCCATTATTCCTTTATTATCAATTTTAATTATAGGATACATTTTTTCAATAAATGGTGTTCCAAGTATAACTTGACTAGTAATATTTTTTGCAAGTAAAAAACTTGTAGGAATACAAATATTCTTTTTACAAATATAAGTTTTTGGAAGTTTAAACTTTATATCAAGTTTTTCACCACCAGCATGACTTAACGTCATTGTAGTTTTTTCAAAATATTTAGTGGGAATTAATCCTTCCTGGATTACATTCATATCTGCACCACTATCAATTAAAGCAGTTAATTCTTATTTATAAGAATTGTTAATTAATAAATTAATTTTCACATACCATTTTTGAGAAAATATAATACTTAAATTATTTAAGAAATTATCTTGCTCAAATCCTTCTAATACTGAAGGTATACTGGATATATCTGAAATAGGTTCTTTTCCTTTCCCATTTTTATCATATTCAAGAAGAGAGACTGTTAGGAACATTTTATTATGTTTTGATGATGGCCATACTAGCTGTTATAGCAAGCCTGAAATAAGTTAGAATTCTCTGTATAAGTCTTTACTTAGAGTCTGACATGTTGTATAAGTTGAGTCAGACAAGTATTGTACTAGTTGGTAGGACGGCAAAGCAAAACAAATATTCGCAAAGGAAAACCACCAAGCACCAGCAGAGAAGAAATAAGGCATTATGATCGACTTATAACCAAGGAAGTCTGTGATGACCTTGGATAAGTCTAAGTTATGTTTTAAATGATAAAACTCAAATGTTCAAGTATGGTGTACACTGGTCTCACTCAAATCAAGGATCAATTGAAGTTCAAAGACTCTCCAAATACTTGAACAAAGAAGGAAACAGTGAATCGGCTGAGTACACTGACTTTCGGCAAAGAGAACAGCAAAGAAAGAATGAACGGCTAAGTCAGAAGGCTCACTCTACCGTTCTAAAAGCGGCGAAGAGACATTCACAAGATCAAATTTGATATACGATGAAGATTCAGAAGATCATGCATTAAATGCACAATCATTAAAGGATCAATCAAGGACGGATTTTCTGCTATACGTTTGAAGAAAGAATCCGATCACTGAAATCAAGAAGAATACAATTAAGGGGGAATCAAGAATGAAATCAAGGACTATTCCCTCATTAATATAGCCAACGGACGGAATTTCAAAAACCAAGGTTATTCAAGGCTATAAATAGAAGGCATTGACAGAAAAAGAAACAACGATTCAAAAAGAAAGAAAGCAGAAACTCTGTCAATTTGAAAAACCTTCTCTCTGAACTTACAAGGATACAACGAGTGATCAACTCAAATATCAGAACTGCAAAGTCATATTCATAACTGAGATTGATCAAGCAAGTGTGTGAATCACATTCACATCAATCTGAAGCAACTGAATCAGAGGCAATCTGAGAAGGAGTTGAATCTGTGATAGATGTTGAAGGATTTTGATCTCAAAGAGCAGCAAAAGGAAGACTGAATCACTGAAGCTGTTGCGGTCAAGGAGTGATAGTCTTGTAGATTGTGAAGCTTGGGAAGCCAAGGACAATCATACTATTGTATCTGTGAAAACAATAGTGAATTCCTCCAATCATCACAGAAGAAGAGTGGATTAAGGGATTACACCACCCTGAACCACTATAAGCCTTGTGTTAACTTAATTTCTGCAATTTACTTTACAGCATTCATTCAATTTGCATACATCATAATTTGCATCTGTGACTGTCTAAACCGATTTGAAAACAATATAGTAAGAAGGGACTTATCCGCTGCCCAAAAGCTTTTAACTAGAAGAAGAAAAGTTTTTGAAACTCCACTATAGTCATTCACCCCCCCTCTGACTATAGTTTCACCCTTCTCTGGGACCAACAATTGGTATCGGAGCAGTGTTCCTAGTATCAGAACCTGTTCAGATCTAATTTCTGGTAACAAGGAGATCACATATTTTCAAAGCAGTTTTAAAATCTGAGTTTTCCATTCACTGTCATTTATATATTCAATTATACTGATGGATTCCTCAAACTTCTTATCAAAAGTACCTGTTTTTAATGTCAATAATTTTGATGAATATAAAATAAGAATGTTATCTCATCTTGCAGCAACTCATGAGGAAATGCTGGATGTAATCAACAACGGCCCAATCATGATCACTACTGTGGTAGGCACAGGAGCAGATCAAGGAAAGGAGATAAACAAACCCAAGAAAGATTGGACCAAAGATGACAGGAGAAGAGCAAACCTAGACTTTGTAGCAAAAGATATGATCTTAAAGACTCTAGACAGCAACATGTTCATGAGAATAAAGGATTGCAAAATAGCAAAGGAGATGTGGGACAAGCTGGCACTAATCAATGAAGGATCTGAAGCAGTTAAAGAAAATAAACTATCTGTTGCAAAACAGAAGTTTGAAAATTTCAAGATGAAGGCAGGTGAATCCATTGATCAAATGGACAACAGATTCTCAAGCATCATCAGTGAACTGCAACAGCTTGGTCACACATATCCCCAAAAAGAAGTATGCTTGAAGATCTTGAGAGGACTACCTGAAAGATGGAAGATCATAACATCAGTAATCAGAGGAACTACAAATCTTGCAAGCACTGACACTCTGACACTGATCTCCCAGTTAAAAGCTCATGAATTCGAATTGAACGGTGAAGATGGTGCTCCGGCAGAGACACACAAAATCACTGCATTAGCTGCACCCCAGCAAAGTAACTTTGCCGAATGCATCAGCAAAGAGACACAAGAACTTAAAGAACAGGTAGCTTTATTAGTTAAACGTTTTGACAGGTTTAAAAAGAAGCCATTCAAAGGAAATTCATCATCAAACAAAAGGTCAAGCTCAACCAGAGACATGAAGAAGAAAGATGATGAATACAGATGCTTCAACTACAACAAGAAAGGTCACTTCAAGGCTGATTGTCCTGAAGAAAATGACAAAGATGATGAAAAGAAGAAATACAAAGCATCTGAAAAGAAAAGGAGCAAGAAGGCACTTAAGGCAGAATCCAGCAGTGAAAAGCATGAAGAATCATCTGACAATGACTCAGATGATAGTGATGAAGAAGACAGTTCTGAAAATGAAAAGGAATGCCTATGTCTCATGACCAAAGAATTGGATGAGATAAAAGTGACAGCTCAGACACTGAGGAAACAAGCCTATGTTTAATGGCTAAAGAATCAGATGAAACTGAGGTAACATCTAGTTCCTGTTCTTCATCTAATGCATCCACATCTAACACTGCACAATCCTCTAGTCTTCCATTAGATATAGCAGACCTAGTCCAAAACCTCATGACTAAATTTGATGAAATTGAAAAGAATCATGAAATTCTGGAAAAGGAATGCAAGGATCTAAGGAAAGAGAATAAGAGGTTAAAGAAAGAACTGGATAAAGCAAAAGCTGAATTAACTAGTAAGGAGACCTACTTAAATGATCAACAAAAAGCAGATGATCATACATCTGTTATTAACAGATCAGTTAAGGAAATCTCCTCACCAGTGAAGGTAACCACTGCACCACTAAAAGCACCAGCTTACAAACCCTCAAAAAGGTTTGGATCCAGATCTGGTCTTGGCTACAACAGTCAGGATGAAAGCAGGAATAATGGTCAACACCATTCTAAATTCAGAACCACCAGTGGACCAAAATTTAGAAAGGGACAGACCATGATTCCAACAGATCATCATGTTCCGGTGAAGTCAAAACCCAGTGTAGTGAAACAGCAAATCAAATCCTCATTCCAGTCAATCAAAAACAACTGGCATCCGAAAGGTAAAGGCGGACTTTACCC